>OU015490.1:199966634-200104134 GCA_907164885.2 Dolomedes plantarius | reverse complement strand
ACACTATGTGACACATTGACAGCAGTATTTGCAAATATTTATAAAGGCAGATGTAGGATGATGTTGTATTTTTTCCTATGGGGCCTTCTGAAGGAATTGGTGTATCGAGACGTAGTGACTACGAAAACGGACTTAGTTGCTCGTCTGCATGTTGTTGTACTTCGGTGGACATCGCACTGCTGCGACGTGTGCAGTCATCCATTCCACGGCGCGCTCAATCCTGCCTCGATATGCACGGCGGACACTTTTAACATCTGCCTTTATAAATATTTGCAAATACTGCTGTTGATGTGTCAAATAAAGTGTTTTTTCCTTGCACGGATGTTACGTCATACTTTGTTTTTCGTATTTTTCTCGAAAACTATGGGTCGTACAGGTACAGTTCTTTGGGCATTTTTTATGTACTCCCAACAACGAATCTGGCTTTGTAGAGTTTGGGTGGTATTTATGGGACACCCTGTGTTATATAAATATAATATATATATATATATATATATATATATACACTCAAGAGCCAAAACATTATGACCACTCCTACATTTTGCAATGAATTCGCCTGGATGACGTGGAAGGCACGTGATCAGGTGGAAGTGGTATTTAACTGCTGCTGGAGAGTCTGAAGAATCATTTTTTCACTTACTTATGTGTGTGATGGGATAGGCTGCGGATCTAAGCGACTTTGATAGAGGGCAGATTGTAATGGCTCGAAGGCTCGTAACAAGTATTTCCGAAACTGCACGACTCGTAGGTTGTTCGCGACCCATTCGGGTTCATTCATCACGCCGATGGCCGTGTCAGGATACGCCGTCTTCCAGGCGAACTGTTGCTCCCTCAATGTACAGTAGGTCATACACAGGCCAGTGGTGGCAGTATTATGCTTTGGGGGACGTTCTCTTGGGCGTCTCTGGGACCCGTGGTTGTGGTAGAGCAGACCATGAATGCTACAGGGTATCTGAACATCATTGCGGACCAGTTGCACCCTTACGTGGCGTCTGTTTTTCCAGCTGGAAATGGAATGTTCCAACAGGACAACGCTCCGTGTCACAAGGCTAAAATTGTGTTGGAGTGGTTCCAGGAACATGATGCTGAATTCCAGTTAATGTTCTGGCCGCCTAACTCACCGGATCTCAATCCGATAGAACACATTTGGGATGTCATGGGACGGCAGCTCAGAGTTCAAAGACCACCAATTCGCAATATCTCGGATTTGCGTGACCGTTGCTTAAAAATCTGGTACAATCTGTCTCCGGCCATCTACCAAGGACTTGTGGCATCCATGCCAAGGCGGGTTGAAGCTGTGTTGCGCGCTAAAGGTGGGCCAACTCTTTATTGACAGGTGGTCATAATGTTTTGGCTCTTGGGTGTATATATATATATACATATTTTGTGATTTAATTTTGGTGTTTGCATTTTGAGATAAAGACATCTTCAGAATAATCGTCTGCTACTGTTTTGTTTTGATTGGAATGTAAAATAAAAGATTTATTTTAAAAATGGCTGCAAAAATTGATAGATGGCTTGAAGGTTACGTAACTGCGCTTTCCGAGGAGAAATATACGTATCAGCAAACTATAAAGCGCTGTAAAAAACGCTGTTATTGCATTTCAAAAACGGTATTTAAAATATATTAAATTTGAAAGGGAAAAAACGTTTAACTGAAAGTAAAAATGAAAACATGACCTCTGAACCTCATTCTAAGTCTGTTCGAACGAAGGTTAATATAAAGAAACTGATGTCTCTGATCCTAAAAGAAAATCCGCCCACTCAAAGATCCATTGCATCGAAACTAGAAATGTCTTCTGTCACTGTAAGTAAAATCATTCATAAAGATTTCAAGTTAAAAAAGATGTTTATACCTGAAGTTCATCTGCTTTTGCCAAAGCATATTGCTGGAAGAAAAACAAATTGTAGAAAATTATATGAAAAACACTTAGTTGCTGAAAAATGGAAATTTGTGGTAACACTCGATGAGGCATGGTTGTATTTAAGTGACTGTCATAAAAAAAATCAATTTTCCATTGCTCAACTAACGGCAATGTCTTCGTCGAAATGGTTTCGTCAGTGTACAAAAAAGTTCCCAAAGGGATTCATGATAGTTGCAGGATTTTTTAGAACGGCAAATTAAAAATAATAAAGTCTCAAGTAAAGCTAAAATCAGTTCACTCTACTATCAGCAGAATATTTTAGAACTAAATTTTGAAGAAGAAATTCCAGCCTTATGTGGAAAGGGCATTGATAAAGTTGACCTTCATATGGACAAAGCCTCTAGTCACACGTCTAAATCAGCTGCCGCTTATTTAGCAAAGAAAGAATCAGAAACAGGAATAAAGTGCATCGTATAAAATTAAATACCTGTAAAGTACCCTGACGTTTCTCCAATGGACTTTAACGCTTTCGGTTTATTAAAACAAGCCTTAGAAAAACGGCATCCAAGAACACTGAACGCAATATGGAAAACTGTCCAAGAGGAATGGAGAAAATTGACATGAGAGTACTAATAAAAAGTTTACTTTCATGGAAAATACGAGCTTTAGCTATTGTCAAGAACCATGGCTATCAGACAGAAGCAAATCGCCGCAAAAAATGCGGCATTTATTCATAAAACAACTATCAAAATCGTTTCCAAAAAGTGTGAACGACCATCTATATCTATCTATTATATAATATATATATATATATATATATATACACTGCTGGCCACTGTAAATGCAACACCCTGAAGGAAACATGCAAATAACATGAAATTTACAACATGCATTAGCAGAGGTGAAATATGCAAATGATTAGAATTTCAGCGCAGACGCACATCACGCGTTCCTGTGGCGCCACTTCAAAGCGCTATTTAAGGCTTGAAGATTTCGACGATTTCAAGTTCGGCAATTGTGTTTTTCTTGTGTTTTTTCAACAAATCGATCAATTATGCCTCGTCAAAAACAGCGATCATCTTTTGATCAAGTATTCGAGTTTGACAGAGGAAGGATAGTGGCCTACCGAGATTGTGGATTATCTTTCAGGGAAATCGGTAGTCGTGTTGGACGAAACCAAACAACTGTAATGCGGATATGTGATCGTTGGATGCAGGAGGGTACGACGGACCGGCGTGTTCGATCACATCCACCTCAGCGCACCACTTCACGTGATGACAGGCAAACTGTGCACATGGCAGTGACGGATCGCTCAGTCACATCACGAACCATAGCACAGCACATGCAGTCTGTAACGCATCATCCAGTGTCTGCGCGTACCATTCGACGCCGTTTACAGCAGAGTGGACTGTCCGCAAGACGTCCATTGCTTTGTCTACCCTTGACGCAGAACCACAGACGTCTCCGCCGCCAATGGTGCGATGACAGAAGGATGTGTATGGCAGAATGGAATGAAATTGTCTTTACTGACGAGTCACGGTTCTGTCTGCAACACCACGATGGTCGCATTCGAGTCTGGAGACACCGTGAAGAGAGGATGCTGAACAGCTGCGTTATGCACCGCCACACTGGTCCTGCATCGGGTATTATGGTATGGGGCGGTATTGGATATCACTCTCGCACACCTCTGATGGAGACCTTCACCTCTCTAGTACGCATTGCCGGTATTTAAACAGCCAGCGCTACATCTCCGAGGTGTTGGAGCCAGTTGTCCTTCCTTACCTTCAGGGCTTGCCCACAGCCATATTTCAACAGGATAATGCTCGAAGACACGTGGCACGCATTGTCCAACGGTTCTTCGTCAATCGCCAGATTGAATTGCTTCCCTGGCCGCCTCGCTCTACGGATCTTTCGGCGATAGAAAACATGTGGTCCATGGTTGCTCTACGATTGACCCAGATTCCCTCCCCAGCTGCCACAGCAAATCAACTTTGGCAACGTGTGGAAGCTGCTTGGTCTGCTGTACCCCAAGAACTCATCCAAAGTCTCTTTGAATCAATGCCGAGGCGTGTGGCAGCGGTGATCTCCAACAATGGCGGCTATTCTGGCTACTGATTTTGGCAGGAACCCCACTTCACAGAAGTCTATAAATTTAATCATTTGATACTTGGTCAACATGTTATCTACAAAATAAATTTTGTTGTGATATCTCTTGTCTTTCTTGGTGTTGCAATTTGGATGGCCAGCAGTGTATATATAATTATTAATTATATATATATATATATTATATATATAATATATATATGTGTGTGTGTGTACATATATATACATAAAAAATTTATTTATTGATTTTTCCCCATATTCATTTTTTTTAAAGTAATTATATTTTAATATTCCTTTCTTTCTAAGCTTTCTATAATGCTAATTATGTTAATCACAACACTTATGATAAACCAAAACATTGCATCACACGAAAAAATGTATACTAATATTTTATTCTGTGTGTCGTACCAATAAAAAAACTTATGATACTATTCCAAATTTCCCCGTTTTAAATTTTTCATAACTGAACTATGCAACTGTATTAAACGTAAAGCCACACATTTAAAAATAGCTTTCCGACTACTAAAAGTTAGAATTAGATAGTTATTTATAGAAAAGCCAATAGCAGGCAGATGTCAATTAAATGCACCGTTTAGTATAAAAGGATTTAGAGTAGTATTTCAAAATTGCAGGGTCCTTTCAACGAGTTTCGCATACCTAGTGCTTTGGACCTCCCGTAAATTAAATTTGAAACTCGGAGTTTAGAACTACAACTAAAACCATAGTAAAGGAATGATTAAATGTTGTTCAATGTGGCCTATTTCATATATATATTTATATATACACTGGTTGTTAAAAATTAAGGAAAAGACACAAAAATAGCAGTAACTCAAAAGTTACACGTAATTTAATGAAACTTATACACATTATACAACACATAGGTAGGTATAAACAGCATAAAAAGAAATCGCCAGACAATTATGGTATTATAGAAACTAGCATATGTATACAATGAAAAAATCGGGTGTGTCAGTTTTGTATAGGAAAAGTACCTTTAATAGGGCATATGATCCCCCCGAGAAGCAATACAGCACATACAGCGATGTGTGATGCTGTCAATTATGTGGTCTATGAGTTCGGTAGGAAGTGAGAGCGATTGCTCTTGCAAAGCAGTTGAGAACGTGGCTAGGGTACTAGGAGGAGGATTGAGAGCAGCTATACGTCGTCCTAAAGCGTCCCAAACATGCTCGATAGGATTCAGGTCCGGTGATCGAGCTGGCCACTCCATGCGCTGATTTGTTTCCTGCTCAAGATAAGCATCCACGATGCGAGCCGTGTGCGGTCTCGCGTTTTCGTCCTGTAGCACGAAAGCATCACCTATTTCCCCGGCTTAAGGGCGCACATAAGCATCAAGGATGCCATCTCTATAGGTGTGAGCATTCACATTTCCAAGGGAAAGACATGGAGGTCTGTGCGTCCACCCAAAGAGATACCACCCCAAACACAGACACTGCCTGATCCGTATGCATCTCTTTCACGGATGTGTGATGGATGAAAAAGAGTTCCAGGTTCTCTCCAAATCAAAATACGCGTACTATCGCTTTGGAGGCTAAACCTGGACTCATCCGTAAAGAAAACAGCCCTCCATTGATCACGCGTCCAGTGGACATATTGACGTGCCCACTATAGCTGGGCGGTTTAGAGATTTCTTAAATCAATTTATCATCAGTCTAACATCGTGATTTACTGATAAATCGATTTAACATCGCTGTAGAATATGTCTCTATCTTGACCCCCACCCCACCCCGCAGGTATATGTTTTTAAGCTGAAGATGTTAGCCATCTTTTATAACAAAGGCAATATAAATAAATTAATTTTATTAATTAAACTTAGTTGGAGAAATTTCATTTGAAATATAATAAGATTAGAAAAGTTTTTAAATATTATTTTATTTATTCTTTAGTTTTTATATTTATTTATTTATTTTTAAGCTTTTTTTTTATCTTTACAGAAAGTTTAGTATGTAATAAAAAAAGAAACATTTAGTAATTTCACTTCCTAACATAAATGATAATATCATACATAATTCGTATTTAGCAAAACTACTATTATAAATTAATAATGGCATTTTGAAATTTTTTAAAGAAATAATTGGAATAGAAACAAAATAATGATACAATATGATAGTTTGTATCTTGAAGCTTTAAAAAAACATGATTTCAGAGATTATTTTGGATTATCAAACAGATCCAGGCAGATTGAAAATTTCCAAATATTATACTCTTTTTTTTTAAGCAAAATAATTTAAAAGAAGCGGAATAATGCTAAATGTGATTGGTTGTAGCTTTTAGTTTCAGAAAAAACATGATTTTAAAGGATATTTTGGTTATGAAAGGATGCAAATGGATTGAAATATCTAACGTTAATCTTGGGAGATTGTTCAGATATCGGCAAATTAATTCCAAATAATAATAATAATAATATATCGAAATATGAATACGCCAAAAGTTATTAATCGCACACACCACACAACATACACAAAATGCATTACATGTAAATTAAAATCCGATGTACGGATTGAAAATTTCCACTTTAATTTTGAACGCAACATCTCTTGTATCGTTTTCCTTAAATCGGGGTGGCGATTTAGCAAGCAGGGACCATACGCAGCTTAAATCGAATTCTGGAGCGTGGATCGTTTTCCTTAAATCGGGTGGCGATTTAGCAAGCAGGGCGCAGGCACAGCTTAATTAGAATTCTGGAGCGTGGATCGTTTCCTTAAAGGGGTGGCGATTTAGCAAGAGGGCGCATGCGCAGTTAATTCGAATTGGATCGTGGATCGTTTCCTAAATCGGGGTGGCGATTAGCAAGCAGGGCACATGCGCAGCTTAAATCGATGTGGCCGTGGGGCCGTAACTGCATTTATCTTTCGTTTTTGTATCGGAATTCCGAAATATCGCGGTCGCGGATGGGTGCTATACGATGTAGTGCGTTACATCGAAATTTTGCAAAAGATGTTAACTCTAAATGCATCGTCGTAGTACTAAATCGAGATTTGGAACATCGCGGTCGCGGATGTCGGCGTTGGTATCGATGTAGTACGTTACATCGGAATTTCGATATTTCGCAAACGATGTTAGCTCTAAATCGCATCGTCGATATTAGTACTAAATCGATATTTGCTTACATCGATATAAAGCCCAGTCCTAGTGCCCACTGCAAACGTTCCCGCCCATGGGTGACGTGTGAGCGGGATGAAAATGGCTGGTCGTTCGCAAAAAGAACGCACGGTGACATTGATAACACACTTCCTGAGCTTGCAGCGAGGGAGGATGTTCAGCGGAGTTGCGGGTCTATTACTTCGTGCGCATAATGACAAATATCGGTCATCGGCATTCGTCGTAGAGTATGGCCGTCCGTAGCTAGACCACCTGGATGCCGAATCCGTGGTTAGAAATTGTTTCCAAGTCTATGAACCACAGACGGACTCACATTTAGCCATTGGCCACTTCTGTCTGACTTTATCCTACCTCTAGTCCCCAATAGCTCGCCATCGCAGTTCTTCGGTCATATGATGCCTGGAGGTCATGTTACATTTTGGCTATGCCAGATGTCTAATTCAGCCTCGCAGCGACAATTGTCGCTTTGCTCTGAGACATGCACTTTTATGCTCCTCACGAATGACGTATTCCACTGCAGCGCCTATTTTGCATATAGTATTGTTCAGCACTTTTACTTACAACATATTCGTTTTAAACAGATTGGCCTAGGTTTTGAACGTGTTATCCTCTTTTTGTGATTTTTCCTTAATTTTTATAACGTGTAATATATATAGAATATATATATATATTGTGGTGTGTGTTGTGGTGTGTGTGTGTGTGTGTGTGTGGGTGTGTGGGATACCTTCATGTGAAAGGTATGCATTCATTAAAGCAGAAATCACTCCTAAAATCTAACAATAAGAAATGTATTTTATCAAGTATAGCAAAAAAGAGTATGAAAGCGTCGACAAGCGTCTTCCCTATCCGTCAGGGGATCCGTCTCTCTAATAGCAGCCAACGCGCGTCTTTTCTCCCCGACAAAAACTCTGCTCCCAGAAAAGGGGTTGGCCAGAATCGGGGTTCATTGCCCTCTCCGGCATCTCGGCATCTCAGCTCTGTCAGGAGTGAGGCAAGCGGTTTCGAGCATGGGGAGGAATTCGTTCACTGCTGGCCATCATGACACCAACGCGACCTTGAAGATCCTTCCGTGTTAGACATAAAACAAATCCTAAAAAAAAGAAAAGGAAAACAACAGTATTTTGCATTAAAATATTTACAGTCATTAGACCATGGTTTTATGTGATCAGCAGCAGATCGGTCTTAATGGCCCTTCATGACAGCCATATTTCTAGGTCGTAACGATCGTTCGGCTTCGTCGTTGCAATCCGATTGAGTCCTTGTCGGAATTCTTGTACAGGGCCAGTATATCTATCCCTCTTCGAACTTTATCATCTTCATAAAACTTCTCTTAATGTGCATGACTGTGATTGCAACTTGCTAGTTCTTGGGGAACTGGACGAATTTTTAGATCTTTGTCTAAATATCCCTTTTATTAGCTAACTTGAGAGCTCCAGCAATACCAAAATTAATACCTGGTTCTTCCTCTAAAATAGGTTCATTTCCTCACAGATATCAGCTAGCCTTTCATCAATGTCAACATCATTCAAGCTCCCCGATTCTGAGATTCTAATTCATGATTATGTTTTCTTCCAAAGCTCTCTTTCTAATCCGTCATCTTATCTACCTGTTCATCTGTTGCCAGATATGCCACAAGTAGGAACTTCAATGAGATTCTGCAGAAGTCGGCAACGTAATTCAGTTCTATGTTGATCCCACTAGAATCAACAGCAGCGTCATTTTCAGTGACGTAAGTTTTATTAAGAATTTTAATAACGTTTTCTTGAATAGTGCTCACAATTTTCCCCTCTTTCAACTGATTTTGCTTGTTTAAAGCACTGTATAGTTCTTTTCCACATTTTTCTGCATCAATAACAGTGGATAAATAAGGATTCTCAACGACTTTCATTTCAGAGCTAATCACTTGTAAACGTTGGTTCATCAACTTCCCTAATTCTCTTCCTTTCCGTGATCGCAATCTTTTCCATCATCCAACTTCTGTAAGCAAATCGTCTGGCTTCAAAAGAAGAGTTTTTCGAATCCATTTCTTTTTTTTTTTGAACTGCATCATATCCTCGGGAGTGTAGTACTCATTGGCCACTTTCAGTTCAGGCATTTCAAGTGACATCTTATTTCCGTTGCTTTTATTTCATTCTGATTAACTCAATTGTTGCTCTTCTGCTAGTATTACAAGACTGTGTAATTTCAGAATCTACCTCAAGAATTTCTTCTCTCACCATCAATTACTCATCATACTTTGAAAGCATATTCTTTTTCTCAATATTCCAAATTATCATACTCTGGTCTTCATAGGTCTGATAATCACGTTTCTTCCTTTTATTTTCTACATTCCGTGAATAGCGTTCACTATCAATAATATTACGATTTTCTAAAACATCCTCTTCTCTCCAAGGACATCTTTGTCTTTTAAAGTTAGAATAATTGGTGTTACTTCCTTGAAAACTTCAACATCATGAGAAACTGTGAGTCCTTTAAAGGTCGGGAAGTATAAGCCTTGCTCTTTTGAAACTCTTCTATACACGTACCAACACTAAACTCTTCGCATTCTAACATTTTTTTTTCGCTCTTTCTTTTTCTTGCAGTAATTTCTGATACTTTGTAACCCGTCTCAGTGTACTCAAATGATCATCTGACAATAACTTTTGCTTCGAGTTCTGTGGTTTCACTTGATTATAAGAGCTCTGAAATGTACTATTTCATCATTAAAAGTTGTGGCAAGTTCTTGATCCCTAATTCTTCTATCGACATTTTTTCATCAGGCACATCACTTTTCTCAAGAGTTAAATCTTCTGAATTTGTTACATTCAAATCAGTTTCCACAAATTCTTTTTGATTTTCAACTTCCTCTACATCACAGATTTTTCCCGTCACATCACTCTCCCGATAGAATTGAGAGTCTTGATCATTGCTGCACATCGTTTCCAAGATTCGTGTTTACTTCATCAAAATTTAAGTCATTAAATCACTCTCATTAACTCCAACAGTTTTATTTGCTTCGTCCTCTAATTCATTCAAATCACTTTCACTAATATTTCTTTCTTCACATACACCACTTTCATTTTCAGTTAATTTGGTTTTATTCATCACTATTTTCAACTTCACCGTCAGTCGCGGATGGTAACATATCTGTTTCCACGGGACTATCATTTTCGTCTGAATTCAACATAGAAATCTCAATTTTCTGTGATTCACGGCTTTCTACTCTATTTCTTTCACACTCAGGTACAGCTGGTTGTCTAGGGGAAACTACTTTTTAGTGTTCGTTATAAATCTCATTCCGGGTTGGGTTCCGGAGATATTTCATTATCATTTACTTTACTACGTGCAATACAATATAATTAACCTGAAAATTCTTACGCAAACCCGTTATTTTTACACCTTCGTTACTCATGGAAAATCAAATTGAGACATTACATCCATTCCAATAATCATTTTGTTACACAAATTACTACTTAAAACATAAATATCAGCATACACAGAATAATCATCACTATTAATTAGCCTTAAATAACCTAAAGGAGAAATTTGATCTGAGCTGATTCCCAGTAACTGTACTTTATTTGGGTTAGTTTGGTGATCCTAGATTAACATAAGCTTCTTGATTAACTATTGCAATTTCACTTCCGGTGTCCCAAAATAGCATCTATTTCTTTTCCTAAAACTTCGACACTTTTCTGAATCCTATTAGGAACGATGATGTGAAATTGTTACTTTATTTACCTTCTTTTGAGGACATAGATTACCTTGTGCCCAAACTCGTCACATAAAAACCACCTGAAACCATTGTCTTTATATTACAATCAGATGATTTATGTCCTCCCTCATTGCAATTCTAGCAGATAATTTTAAAGTTCGAATCACTTCTCTGTCGTGTGTTAGCAAAAGGTTGTGTGTACTTCTGATTTCTAATCAAACATGATTTTGGTTTCTCACTTAAAAAACTTTGCGTCTCTAATCGGTTCTTGCCTCACTACATTTTTAAATCCAGCTCAAATTCTTTTTTGGCTTCATTTCTCTGACTATTATCTTTAGTTTTCTCATATACTTTTAGTTTGTCTCTAAATTCATGTATGTCTCTGCATCCGTATAAAATGTGTTTGTTTACATCTAAATCATTAATTCCATTTATAATGTATTTATAATCGCACTGTCTTCAATACTTCCACACGACGCGATTTCCTTCATCCTTAAATAATAATCAATGACTGGTTCATTCCCGCCCTGTCTTGTGCTTCTTAAAGCGGAATGTAAGTCGGTTGAATTCGTCTCCCCGGCAAATTCTTTAATAAGCGTCTGTCTAATTCTCGACCATGTTTTGACATTCTTTCGCTGTCAATAAACAATTTTGCTCTCCACAGATCAATCTGTTAGCGAAAATAAATTTCTGCAAGTCAGATAGTGTGAACAAATCCGACATAGCTTCAAACTCATCAACCCATTACGAACGGTCATAGATGATGAAACCGTCAAAAGGTTTAACTATGGCTTCTACGTCGTTAAAATTTATCATGGGTCTGTTAATTGCGCTAATTGGCAGAAGCATTTTTGTATTTCCCCCGCTATTACTATTTTATGTTTCACTTAATCCGTCCTCCTCATCATCATAATCGTCATCACCAACAATACATTCTGTTGCAAAATATTCATATCATCAATTTAATAACAATTCTTTAACCAGTTCTGGCTTGCTACCCTTATTATCCAAGCTCAATATATTGCATACAGTAATTAAATCACTTGTGGAAAAATTGGAAGAAACATATTCAGTTTTCCTCTTAAAACTTGCATCATTTCATTTTCATAATTTAGTCCACGAAAATACTTTAATTTTTGCAGTTTGTCCTATCACCTTCGTCTTTAAAAATAATACGATAAACAAGCTTAATGTCTCTAAATGGAAATGACTTCAAATTTTTCAAATCTGCAGATAGTCCTTCAACTTTTCCATATTTAATTATAAAGATACGCTCACCTTTAATTCCGGCGTCGCAGAAGAATAATCCACTTTCACGAGCATAGTAATATCCCGTCACAACACAGTTTTTTCTCTTCAACTGTTTCGTCCTAGCTCCACAACAAAGCGAAGCTTAGCGTCTCGATATCACTGCTATATCCAGCTAACGTACTTAAATTCCTTTCTCAAATATCCCGGGCCAAGCGCCCAAAAATGTGGGATACCTTTCGTGTGAAGGAGTATTTGCATTCATTAAAGGAGAAATCACTCCTAAACTCTAACAATAACAATGTATATTTATTCAAGTATAGCAAAAAGAGTATGAAAGCGTCTACAAGCGTCTTTCCCCATTCACATCCAGGGACTCGTCTCTCTCGTAGCAGACAGCCAAGCGTCCTTTTCTCCCCCGACAAAAACTAGGCTCCCAGAAAAGGGGGTGGCTAAAATCGGCGTTCATTGCCCTCCCCGGCATCTCGGCATCTCAGTTCTGTCAGGAGTGGGGCAAGCGGTTCCCGAGCACTGGGGGGGGGGGGGAATTCGTCTCACACACACACACACATATATATATATATATATAATTTTTTTATTTATTCTCTTCCGATATTCGTGTTATATTTTTGTCCTTTTGCTAGTAAACATCTTTTTTCAAACCTTTCTATAATGGTAATTTATGTTAATCACAACGTTTTTAAGCTTATTCTGTGCAATTTATCAATATCAATCTTTTCAAACTATGTTTTGAAAGCTTTTGTTATTGGTAAGTTGAGTTACCAATATGTTTTGATATTGGTAAGGTTTTGATATTGGTATATCCAACTTTATTAAACATAAATCTGCAAAGTTCAGATTAATTCTCTGACTATTAAAAGTTAGAATTAGATAGTTATTACGAAAACCCAATAGAAGACAAAGGCTAATTAAATGCACCGTTCCGTATAAAAGCATTTAGGATACAATTTCAAAATTGCAGGTTGAAACGAATTTTGTATGAATTTCACATAACTAGATTCTTCGCACACTTGATTTAGACATACCATGAATGAAATTTGAAATTCTTAGTTTATAAATACAACTAGAAGGAAATGAATTTTTTAAATGGTGCTAATGCGGCCTTTTCATATATATATATCTACATATATAAAACAGTTCCGTAACTGACTCACTGACTGACTGATTGACTGACATACAACGCACAGACCAAACCGCTGGACCTAAGGGCTGAAATTTTGCATGGCGATTCTTCTTATGGTGTAGGGGTGCACTAAGAAAGATTTCTGAAAAATTCTTCTTAGATTTTTTAAAATTAAATTTTTAAGCTTTTTTAGTAAGTTTTTAAAAGTTTGCATTTAAATAATAATTTGAGGGTTATAAAATTTATACCACAAGAAAGATCATAAAAACTTCCTTTAAAATGAAATCTTTTTCGAATCTTTACATCCGTTTTCTGATTTTTTGTGAATTTTTAAAAATTAATTTTTAGAATTTAATTTATTAAATTCTGGTCACGTGATTTCTTTTTCTGCTACTATAAATTAATTTATAGTCACGTGCATGATAACGAAATAGACAAAGACATTTTTTTTCTTGCAAATAGGGCAGACGATTGGACATTATTAAAAAAAAAAAATTAAAATACAGTCAAGATATGATCCTCAAACTGTACTATATAACTGTATATATTCTTTAGTATGTTCTATTAGATTTAATTTGAATATTTTCTTCTACATTATTTTGTCTATAAACACATTCCTTACAATTGTTTTATTAATTATTTTTCGTTTTTTTAACATCAATTGCATACATTAATCGTTGTATTTATATAAATATATTTATACATACTTTTTCATTAATTTCATACATTGACCGTTGAATTTAACTTGAATGTACTCCGTAGCGAAATACGGGTTTTCAGCTAGTATATATATATATATATATTATATATATATATATATAATATATATATATATATGACACGCGTAGGGCTACGCCCGTCATCTTAATTATGGCAGTCATGGTATATCCGGTGGTAGCAAAAGTAATCCAATCAATGATTGAGCAGGCATCAGTTCAATTTAATCTAGTTTATTCTTTGTCATAATACCACCTCTCCAGATCTACGCATTTAGTAGTTCGCCATTTATTTTTTTAGAGCCGCGGCGAAAACATCTGATAGCATCGACTTCTATCCCACGCTCTAACCAAATTCGCGGGAATCTCCGCGCGCCAACTCTCCTGGACATGCGCAGAGCCCGAAACAGACATCTTTCAAGGCTACAATAAAATGTAAACGTTCCTCCTCGACCGCAGACTCAGAGGCGCGCGAAGATTATATAATAAAAAGGGAATTCCCTTTCCCAATTTGCGTCTTGAATAAGAACAATTAGAGGTGAATTACGCCACGAATACAATTAATTCCCCAAGCCCCTTTAAATTTAGAATAATCATTCTTTTCCCACTAAATCCTTTACACACACACACATATATATATATATATATATATATATATATATAATATATATATATATATATATAATATATATATATATATATTATATATATATATATATATATATATATATATATATATATATAGATAGATAGATAGATAGATAGATAGATATAATTTATTTGTTTATATTTTTCCCGTATTGGTCTTATTTTTTCTTTTGCAAGACAATATATTGAATATTATCCTCTTTCAAACCTTTGTGCAATGCTCATATATTGTTAATAACAACATTCATAAGTTTATGTATGTGTAAGTTATATTAAATCTTTGACACTATTAAATATTTCCCTTCTTTTTGTATCTTTTTGTATCTAAGCAATGCAATTCATTAAACATAAATCTGTATGTTTACTATATACTCAACTACTAAAAGTTAGAATAAATAGTTATCAATAGAAAACCCAATAGAAGACAAATGTCAATTACATGTACCGTTTTCGTATAAAGCATTTAGAGGTACAATTTCAAAATTGCTGGTTGCCGCCTACGAATTTCTCATAAACTAGTGATTTGGACCTCACGTGAATTAAATTTGAAAACTGGGAGGTTTTATAACTACAACTAGAATGTTAGTAAATGAATGCTTAAATGGTGTTAAATGTGAAATCGGCGCATTCAGCTTGACAGGGAATAATGGTGTGTAAACAGTAATCACCGACTATGATTGCAGATAAGCGTTTATTACACGTCATTATTACTGCGTTGGAATTTCGGATGTTATCAACCACTATTAATATTGCACACACTTTTTAGCTGTTATTCCGAATCATAGTGTTTGTTTAGATATTGATTTTGAATTGGGTAGTGTCTGAGGCTTAGAAATCAAAATATTAATATTAAATAGCAATAGCAGTTAATTTTGTTCTAATGAGAGAACAATAATTAATTACATCATTATCTCAAGTTATAATTATAGTCGTTATCATATTGTAGACACTTATAATGTATAACTTTTTAACAGCTATTTATTTCAAATTTTTCTTTGATATTGCTACAATAATTATTTACATCATTATCTCAAATCCATAATTGGGTTGTTATTATTTGTATACTCATTTTAACATATACTTTTTAGCAGATATTTTATCTCAAATTTTGTCATTTATAATGCAATGGCAGATCAATAATTATTTATATCGGTATGTCAAAGCTATAATTGGGGTTATTATCATATTGTACACTCAATATAAGGACACTTATAGCAGATATATTATTTATCAAATTTTATCTTTTATAGTACAATTAGAAAACAACAATTTATATCCCTATTAAAAGCGATAAAGTATACTTTTATTAAAGTATACTTTTAGCAACTATTTCATTTCAAATTTATTTTTTGTAGTACAGTCACAGAACATTAATTATTTACATCATTTTTGCATCAAATTTTGTCTTTTATAGTAGAGTGTCACAAGAATAATTATTTACATCATTACGTCATATCTAGTATAATTATGTGGTCGTTATCATATTGTACAGTCATTTTTACATATACTTTTCATCAGATATTGTATTTCAAATTTTATCATTTCTAGTTCAATGGCAGAACATTAATTATTTTCATTAGCATGTCAAAGTTATAATTGTGGTCATTATCATATTGTAACACTCATTATAACGTATACTTTTAGCAGCTATTTTACTTCAAATTTATCTTTTACTGTATCGTAACAGAATGATAATTAGTATTTACATCATTATATCAAGGTATAATTGTAATCGTTATCAAATTGTGCACTCAATTTAACGCGTGTATATTATGTGTGTGTTTTAACGTACGTATGCAGTAGCTATTTTATTTCAAATTTCACCTTTTATAGCACAATGGCAGAAAAATAACTATTTTCATCATTATCTCAACACTATTATTAGGTATGTTATATTGTACGCCCATTATTATGTATACTTTTAAACAGCCTATTTATTTAAATATTTATCTTTTATAGTACAACGTAAGAGCAATAATTATTTACATCATTACCTCAAAGCTATAATTGTGGTCATTATCATATTGTATACCCATATAAGGTGTACTTTTTTAAAAACTATTTTATTTTAAATTGTATCTTTTATAGTACAGTGGCCCAGAATAATTATTGACATCATTATCTCAAATATAGTGTAATTGGGGTTGTTATCGTATTGTACACTCATTGTAACGTATATTTTTTAGCAAACATACTATTTCAAATTTTATGTTATTTAGTACAATGCAAAATAATAATTTATATCATTATCCCAAAGCTTTAAATGGAGTTTTATCATATTGTACACCATTATAAAGTACACTCTTCAGCAGCTATTTTACCTAAACTTTTATCTATAATGGTAAAATGACAGAATAATAATTACGTGCATCATTGCCTCAAAGTTGTAATTGTGGTCATTATCATATTTTACACTCAATATAAGGTATACTTTTAGCAGCTATTTTATTTTAAATTTTCATCTTTTGTAGTACAATGACAGAATAGTAATTATTTACATCACTATCTGAAAGCTATAATTGTGATCGTTATCGTATTGTACACCCGTTATAACGTATACTCTTTAGCAGCTATTTTATTTCAAAATCTGTCTTTTATGGTACTGCGACAAAAGAATAATTGAGGAAACAATCATTATCTCAAACTATTATTGGTCGTTATTATATGGTACAGTCGTTATAATGTATACATTTAGCACCTATTCATTTTAAATTTATAATTATAGTATATCAGTTCTTATCTCACAATTTTAAAGGATTTGTACCATAAATTTATCATAATTAAATCGTATTTATGGTGGGGTATCATGTCATTAATATGAAATTAAATTATTTAAACACTGATAGCACATTTAATATGATACATATAACTCGTATAGCATATATCATGCATATAGCATTTACAGAGTCCGAGGTTAGCGCGTTGGGATTCGGTAGTCAGGAAGCTCGGATCCAATCCCGGTAAGTGCAACTATATGCATTGTATGTTTTAGCCGGGTATGAGCATGTTAAATGTGAAAGTCCCTCCCTGTGGTTTGTAGGGGTGAAAGAAAGGTACGAGCTCCCAAATGTCACCCTGGGTGTTCCCGGTCTAAATTGCGTTGGCACCAGGGCAGAAGTCCGACTTCGACCTTGTGGTGCCCTATAGAGTGTGCTAAAACCGGGGGTCGCACCCCTCTATCCCTGCAGCAGCCCAAGGAACAGTGTACATATATATATATATATATATATATATATATATATATAGGAGAATGTGATAGGAATTTATAACAGCTATCACTGTAAAAGCAATCGATATTTCAATGTTTATTAAATGCTATTATAGTTGTTTAGGATTGAATCGTTATCTGTTTTTAATAAGATTCACGTATCCATATATTTTCATTTGCATATAACATTTGCATATAAATTAAAATTAATAATCATAAAATGTGCATTAAGTAATTATACTCTCAAAAATGATTAATTAGCATTCATTGCCACCATTTCAGTTGTTATTAGGTTTGAAATGGAAATAGATAACAGCAAAATTTTTTTGGATTAATTCATATCACATTAATATTATTTTAGAGAGATTGGCATTTTTAAGAGATTAGAGTACATGCTTTTAACCTTGGTATTTTCGTATTCTATTCATCATTTATATTATTTCTAAATTTATACCGCATTTAGATAAAGTTTAAATTAATTTTCTTAAAATATGTTTAAAATAAGTTCATAGTTCTGATGAAGCGTAAATTTTTATCAATTATTATAAATGTGCATTTACAATTAGTTAAGAATGAAATAGAAAATAACAGAGCCATTTATATATTATGATCATCCATATTAATTAGAAAACTAGCCTTTTTAGCATCATCTTAGATTTGTTTCTAAGTACTCATAAAGTAGTCCATTGTTTATCAGATGTTAGTTGAATTATAAGCCTATATATTGTTGTTGTGGTTTCTAATGCCCCCCGGCTGGAGTTCCAGACTAGGCCCATATAGGCTTCTGGCTGAAGTGTGTGGCCCCACAAGTACCTCATAGCACCACACAGGTCGGAGTTCGTCTTAGCTAGTTACTACCTCAATTTTGGCCCCAGTGGTGACATCTGGGGGGGGGGGGGGATCGTACCCTTTCTCACCTCTCTGACCTCATTGCGGGACTTTATGGTCTACGTATTTAATGTGCCCATATCCGTCCTAGACACGGACCATTTGTGATGCGTGTCGGGATTCGATCCGAGCACCATCAGTACCAAAAGCCAGATCGCTACCGCCAGGCTATCTCGAGCCCACAAGCCTATATAGAGAATTGAAACTTAGAAACCTCTTAACGTTTTCTAAATCAGTTCATATTTATAATATAGTATTTATTAGCCACAAGTGTTAAGATGCTTTGTCAGTTATAATTAAATATTCGAAGTATATATCTTTTCTTTAGCTTTTGAAATCGTTCGAAATTATTTTTAATTTCTGAATTTTTCCCGATTTATACATCATTAACAGTTGATGTCAACGATTGTTGGGGCTGATTCATTCTTATATCGTAGAAACATCTACTGGCGTAGTTTTCGGCAAATTTATAGTTGGAGCTTTAATTATGTATTCTGAATAATAGCATATGTTTCTAACCAAAGTTAACGAACATTACACTCTTGGTCAGATCTCTACAATATTTTAATTCTAAAAAATTTGCAGTTTAGTTGTTTGTTTCTAGCAACTTACCCTAACACATCTCTTACAAGAGCGAACGTAGTGATTCTGCTGTTAAAGCACGAAATATCTGCTGAAAAGCTGATAATAAGAGCGAAGTTGAGGTCGGAAAAATTCAGTTAAACACACTGGAGATACACATTATTTTTTGAGACATTATAGATCTCGTAAGAGTAATACCTAGAAAAGCTGATAATAAGAGCAAAATTCAGATACATAAAATTCAATTAAACACCCCGGATATCACATTATTTTTTGAGACACTAAGAGATCGTAAGAGTGAAAGCTAGAAAAGGTGATAATAAGAGCGAAGTTCAGATACATAAAATTCAGTTAAACACCACACAGATACACATTCCTTGTGAGACCCTATAGAGCTCATAGGAGTGAAATCTAGGAAAGCTGATAATAAGAGCGAAGTTCAGATACAATAAAATTCAGTTAAAAACACCGGAGATACACATAATTTTATGAAGCTCGGTAGAGCTCATAAGAGTGAAACCTAGAAAAGCTGATAATTAAATTAATTTAATAGCTATATATTTCTCAATGCATTTAATAGCTTTATATGTCATTAATAATTAAATCCTTAATTTTAAAGCGAAATTTTTATCCATAAATTCAGTTAACGCCACCGGAGATATATAATTTTTTGAGGAACAATAGAACTTATAAGAGAAAGATCTAAGTTCAAAATGTTGAGAGTTAGTTTTTTTAAAGGATTTTTTAAGAGTTTTTGAATGCTGTTAAATACAATAGACAGACAGATGAATTATTTCATAAGAGCTTCTAAAGCCTAACAAAGTTGAATTAAGAGAAACTAAAAGTATCTTTGTATTACCTCATTAATTATAATAGCAATGCGCAGCTTTGTTTTTCCTTTTACCTATAGTTGAAATAATGAAATAATTATTTAACTGCATATAATTATTTTAAATATATTATAACAGTAATTTTTAATATAATGTTTTTCATATGTCTTTCAATATACGATTTTCTTCTACTAAAATATTTTGGTATAGTCATAAAAATGCATGCAGTATATGAATAAAATCTATATTTTAATATGTGATTTAGTAGAGGTCATAAATATGCATGAAATTTATGAATAAAATCTTTTTTTAATATATGTTTTAGTATGTGGTTATAAAGATAGATGCAATACTGGTGAAGTCATAAAGATTCATGAAGTATGGAGGAATAAATTTAACAATACCGATAAAATAAGGAAAGATAAATTATTTCGTTTTTTCAAACGCACATTTAGATTGGTGTAATATAAATAATTTACGTTATTCCATTATAGCAATAAAAGACATCATTATCATCTATTTGGCAGTAAGGAAGGTTCATCAGCGAAGAAAAATGGAAAACGTAACCTTATTTTTGTTTATATTCGTAAATAACTAACTGACTCAATAATGTAAAGCAAACGCAACAAAGATATGTCCCATAGTTTGTTTTTATGCCTGTGAACATTACAACTTCATTATCAATGTTTTTAGGTACATGTACCCTATCGTAATGGCAGAAAGAACACAGAATAATGAATCAGAAATTACCAGTTTTTTCCTACTAGGAGCCATTTTACGTTCGGATAATTTCACGTTATTGTTTTTAATTTATTACATCCTGCATACTGTCTGATTCAAGAGTTATGGTAAATAGTGTAAGAAGTTTGCATGTCTTAGGATGCTGTAATAGTCCTTGTAAACGTAAATTAAGAATGTTTCGTTCCAAGATTTGTAGAATAAATGAAAGCCACTAATTCGTTAATACTACTCAGAGGCTTTCTTTAAGAAATGATTTCGAGTTTTAATTTATGATGATTAAGCTTCGGCCGTTGAGAAGTATTCCTAATTAGCAAGTCATTATCATTAAATGTGCTAATGAGGCGTGTATTAGTTTACTAATGATATATTTACTGAATAAACTATAAAAGAAAGGTTTTCGGGGGTTAAAGCAATCGTAAATTACACGAGAGGTGAGTTTTGGGGAAAGATGGCATTTAAAAGGTCATCTGCAATTATTTTTCTTAGAAATAAACAATTTTTTTTGGCTACGCGTTGGCGTAACGTAAGCAATAATTTACGTCATTTCCGGTTTCTTACGTGCACTGTTTAAGTCTGCTTATTAGCCGAATTTTCGATCTGATTTTCGAAGACATACTCGGTAAATATGGATAAGAAATCGTTAGCTTTGCGTAGAATGAATAAAGCGTGGGAAGACCTTACTTGTATTTATAAAAGTTTCGTCTTTCTCTGATAATATATTTACTTAAAAAGTATGCGTTTCGACAAATGTATGGTTGTTGTCAATGGTATATATTCATCATTATATATAATTTATAAATAATGATGCTTTTAAAATTCCTGCAATTGCCCCAAGGAAGTTTTAAAAGGAATTACAAATTAAACTTTTGACTTTTGCTGAAAAACATTTACTTAAAATGTGTCTGTAATACAAAATTTATGGTTTGTTATCACTGGTACATTTTTATAAATAGTGATTACTTTTAAAATTCCCGTAATTGGCCTCTCAGCAACTTTAAAAGGAATTACAAACTAAAAATTTGTCTATTGTTGATAATACATTTACTTGAAAAGTTTCTGTTGTACGAAATTTATAGTTTATTGTCAATGATTCATCTTAAAACTGGAAATTTTTAAAAACCTTGTAATCCCTTACAAGAATTATAGAATGATCATCATTCATTGTTTATTCCTTGACACCTATCATTCATTCCTTCATTAAATGTGAAAGGATTCCTTTGACACGTTCCTATCACAGTTCTTGTGAAGCATGCTCCTCTGACCTTCCTATCACAGTTTTTCGCCCTCTATATTTTATTTTTTGATTGCACCAAACTAATCTGCTATTTTGTTGTTCTGGAGTTCTGTGATTATTACGTGTAGTTTGCTATCATGCCAAGGGACATTGAACTTTAGAGTTGCTTAAATTCGGGGAAACCTATCATATGCTATCAATATTGAAGATATCTATTAGATAATCGTCACCACAGACCCTTTATCGTCAACTAGTAGTACTCAAAAAAATCTCGACATTAGACGATCTATTAAGGGCAGGCCAGACCAGCTCTTCTTGATTGTTTCTTATTGCTGTGTTGGAGCAGAAAAGCAGCACTATCGAAATTTTACCTTTTGACAGTATTTTGTCTCTACAGTGTCCTATCTTTTTCACTTGGTTTTTATGCAACCGAAAATCCCTTTTTTGAGCTGCAACGTTGGGCCCGTGCAGTGCAGTAACACCTTGAGGGCGGAGACATGAATCAATGTATCTGTGCACCAACGCTCTGTGGGAAAGGAGGCATACATTAATGCCCTATTGCATCGTTAAATCACGTGCTCATGTTTAGTTAATTGCATGTGAACATTTTCCCGCAATAAAAGCCTTTCTCTAAAGTTTATTTAAGCCTTGTCTACATTGCTTCCGGAATGTTGCGTAGCGTTCTCCCGCTGACTCGATGTTGCTTAAAGTGTTATGAAATTGTTGACACGGCGTGTGATTAATTTGATGTATCACTTGGTCGTTGCGCCAAGCCCCCAAAAAATTGGTTAAAGTTTTATTGCTGACTTGCTCAGCTCCGGAAGTAATGTGAAGGCCTTACACTTCATCAGAATAATAATTTCATCGAGTAAGGGCCTGTTCACATAGGAGTCCGTTGCGTTGCGTTAAGGAAAAGATGACGTTGAGACGAAAATAAACCAATCATATGCCTCCAAACGATTAGCAATGAAATTTTTAACGCCTATGATTGGTTTATTTCGTCTCAACGTCATCTTTTCCAACGCAACGCAGCGGACTCCTATGTGAACAGGCCCTAATAGTAATGATCCGATTAATAATATCTTGCAACAAGATTTTTTAATTGAAAAATAAATTGGATATTTTGTACAATATTTCGGCAAAGCACATATTTTGATCAAGAATTCAGTAAAGAAAGGAAATTGTGTCTTTTAACAATATTTCGGCAAAGCACATGGGATATGATGATTTGGCTCAATGAATGATGTAATTTCAGGCATCGAGTGAACACTCGAGTGTCTACAACATAACATGAGAAATTCTGATAGTTGTGGCATCAGGGTTATGGTTGCAGCATATATATATATATATATATATATATATTATATATATATATTATATATATATATATATATATACACATACATATATATATACACACACACACACACACATATATATATATATATATACATAACATATATATAATATATCTATATATATATCTATATTATATAATATATATCTATATATATATATATATATTATATATATATATAACAAATATATATATATAGATATAACACACACACATATATATATATATATATCTATATATATATATTATATATATAATTGCACCTTAAATGGAAATGAACTTGTTTTAAATAATGCTACTTACCTGAACCAAAACCTATCAATAATAAAGAAGATTTTTTACCAAGATTTCTAACATAATTAATAGTAAATCTTCTAATATTATGCACTCCACATACACGTAAAAACTGCATATATAATTATCATCTTACATTTATTATCAAGTACTTTACGGGTACAAAATGTGAAAATTTTTATTAGAAAAAACTAGGAGTTCACGTTACGACACACTGGTATAGTTAAAAAAGGAAAAACAGACATAAACTCTTTTAAAACACAAAACTGTTCATAAAAATACTAAAATTTGATGTAGGGAAGAAAATTGTTCAATAGTTTTTGCGTTCCGTACAATAAACATTAATTTCCGTGTAAATATCGTTCAAAATCCCGTCTAGAGTTCGAAATATGAAATCCTCTGTACACATAGCAATATAAGTTCGAAAAATGATATCCTTTTATACCCAGTCTCACTCTTTTTTCTTATCCATATTGTGAGAGAACTACAGACGAAAAGGTCCACAGTTACAAATCTCAAAATGATTATTTTCTCATAAAACTCCACTATGTTGCACTTAGTGGACTATTGTCAAAAGAGATTTAAAAAATAATTACATTTGAAACCCGAGATATTATATTATCAGCACATAGTAAAATTAAAAATATGATTTTGTACAATTCCCTGCAAAATATATCTATCACCCCAGCCCAGAATCTGATTTCGAACATTCTAACCCGCAATTTTCGCAGAGAAGAGATTTATTTACGATATTTCGTCATTTTTCTCCCCCCGTTGCTTCGACAACGAGATTTTCATCGGCCGTGTTTTATTTGCCTAGCGCCATTTTAATGAGTGGGAACCTGGCAACGAAATTAACGACAAACTAGGACGGAATTTCGGTATCCGAAAAATATGCAAAATAATTATTTCCAGGGCCCTTTTACACACGCTAACGTAAATGGATTTATAATTCAATGTTTTCTTTTGGTGTTAATTCCCAGGGCTTCCAGAGTAATTCATTATATTTTATTGTTCTGAAATAATTCTCTTGGCCTGTTAGTGCAATCTTTTTCCTCTTATGTTTGATGGAAACAAAACTACGTATGGAGGAATAGTTTGGGATAAAGTAGTAATTAAAATTCGAAGGGTAGTATCGATTTTTCAATTGGTAATAATCGTGTCTGAACTTCATTAGGTATAAGAATTCTCGATTATCTGATTGATATGGAATAGCAGAATTATTTAGTACCATTGCTACTTTTCATTGAAAAAAGAGACAGTTTTTTATATAACTTTTATACAGACTGTTTCTAAGCTTTTTTTAATTAGTACTTGTTAGCTTTTCAAGCTAGGGGTTGAATATTTCATTTTGGAAAACATCTACATAATGAACTGTGTCTAAGGTACCAGTCTTCAACGCGGTATGTCTATATATATATATATATAATTATATATATATATATATATATTCTATATATTATATATATATATATATATCAACTTTAAAACTGTTAGGATTATGAACTGGAATAATGCTCTACATTTAAATATTAAACGCAATATAATTGCTAACCAGTTAATACGTTGTCAACGTTTACATTCAAACAAAAAAACTATGGACGTTCAGTATAATAAATTCTTAACTACAGCTATTGCCCAGGGTTTTCAGTCAATTTCCTCGTATCTATTCTAACCCAGTTTTTTAATTTAGACAATAAAGATTGTATGCATCGTTTTTAAAATAAGTTGGCAACACTAAAAAATTTCCCTAATACGGCGATATTTATCCCTACTATGTCTATAAAAAGTGAGTGTGCATGGTTTCGGTCTCATTGCTTGGTGGGAGCTAAGTATTTTGTTTATATAGTGTATATGTTAGTGAGTAATTATTTAGTTAATTAGTATTATTCTATTTTCTGTAACTTAGTATTAAGATTTTTTTCATTCTATCATCTTGTAATTAAGTTTTAGTTGACTATATTAGTAAAAAATCTGGTTTAACTTATCTATTCACCTAAAATATTTTTTCCCTCTTCATAATTTTTTATTTCTGTCTTGGTGTTATAGCCGACCTCCGGGAGTGTTGCCTGGCTTAAAACATGTTTAACGGGGTTGGGGGGTCACACCCCCCCCCCTGTCATCAACTATACACCTTCAATTCCGTTTTTTGCTTATTTATATATGTCTATCTTATTTCAGGTTATAGGAGTATTAAATGGTCACATCTGCCCTTTTAATCACCTTAATTTTAATATCTATATATCGCAAATATTTTTGTGAGCAGCTTAGCGCCTAAAATTTATTTACTCTTTTTTTTGTTTCATATTAAGTAATTTACATTTGTAAACTATATATATATATATATAATATATATAAGATAAAGTTGAAAGAGAAAAACCAGTATGAGCACTAAAGCTACTACAAGCCAGGACTAACAAACATAAAATGATAAGATTGAAAGAGATTTTAGAGAATATTTCATCTTTAGCGCTGTCAATACTGTCTAAAACCAATGGATTGTTCAGATAAGTATTATCTATACCAATAAAACATACTCAGACACCGTACAATCCATGAAAAACTGTAGAATTAAATAAGGGTTATTTAACCATCGAACACCAAGCCTGGCGCTAGACAGAGTGGAAGTTATAATAAGAAACCGCAAGATGACTGACGTCACAAAACTTGCAACCATGTTGCAACCACTGTGTTTTAGGATTATTAATCCTTTATTAATTTAGTTTTTATATTATTAATAAGAGTAATTTTTTATCTTATTTTTTATTTTACTTAAGATTTAAATTTGATTTTTTAATTTTTTTATTTTTAGTAGTTATTTTTCTAATTTTACTTATTATTTTGATTTACTTCTTAATTGCAACAGAACAAACTATTCATTAACACTAAAGCAACCAATTATGTGTTTGGATAGACTTTCGGGGTAATAATTACGTGTTTGCACAGCTATCAAGACTCAAATATGCTTATTCCTATTGTTTTTAGAACATAGCCTATTATATATATATATATATATATATATATATAAATATATATATATATATATATATATATATATATATATATATATATATATATCTATATATATATATACTATATATATATATATATATGTATGTAGGTATGTATGTATGTAAAAAGGAAGAAATTATGATAAAAAAGTGTGGTTTGCAGGAAAGGGCTTATAAGGATGTCTGATTTTTTTAGCAGTAAAAGAAAAAAAAATTAGTCAAAGAAGTCACCGGTACATGGCGCTGACATGCGAGAGATTCAGCGGAATTATGCAATCAATCTTGCAATAAATGATCGTGATACATGAGGATTCTCATTCGATTTCGGAATGTTATCATTACACGATCGAGCGTTGTAGGTCAAGCTGTTAAGTGTCGCCTTAGTTGTATCGTACAATGTTCGGAGGTCTTGTTGAATGATGGTTATAGCAAAAAACAATGAATGGAACGTACTGTTGTCCAGTTCATTGTGTTTCGAGTCGTCAGCGCCTTCTACCGGTGAATTTATTAACTAATTTGCTGCTAAAAAAAAGACATCCATGTGAGCCCTTTCTTACAAACCGCACTTCTTTATCATAATTTCTTCCTTTTTTATGAATTTTTCATTTTTACGAACTTTTGGCTTACCCTATATATATGTATAGACATACATTATTACATATTATACATATTATACACACACACATATACATATACATATATATATATATATATATATATATATATATATATATATATATATATATATATATATATATAATATATATCTATGTATGAAATGTTGTGTTACCCATAGAATATTGCCAAAAAAGCAAAGACTTTGTTTGAAATTGGTGGAAATGAAAAGCAGAGTCCATCTCCCTAGTTGTTATAAGCGGTGGCATTGATCTGTGTACAAAGTATATTTAAAATCTCGAAATATCATATCGTGAAAATGGTCTCTAGAGACATTCATTTTTTAAATGCAAATGACTCTGCCCCGATTACTGTTTCAATCCTTATTCCCCAAGGAAGCGTTCAAGCATGGTCAACCATAGGATTTTTGCGTGCGTAAAACAAAAGAGCATGCTGTCTCGTATGGTGAACTCGAAATCCTGCACTCCAAAGAAAAGTTGTTGCTTTTTACTCAGAATTCGTCTCACACTCTAGACTTTATCCCCAGGTGATCACTGTATTGAACTCCCTGTTATTATCGTTAACCTCGATTTAAATTTTTGGCCATAGACTGCCGGGAATCAAAAAATTTTTGCATAATCACTTGGACCACCAGCGTAGCCGAACGACTAACGACTGAGACGCAAGTTGAATTCATCTGCGCCAAAATATTAACCGGGAAACTTCCCCTCTAGAACCGTTGCCTTAATTTTTGCCTCATATGAACCGCGTCTAGTTTGAATCACGGCAAAGTGCATAAGAAATATTTCTTGTTCATTGCGAGATTTTAATTGCTTTATATAGCTTTGGAATTATTATCAAATCTCTCCGTTACCGTTTAACTGTTATTTCTCATCTGGTATGCATTTTTTTTTTATTCATCTATTTAACCTTGGCTGGAAACTTAGAAGGTATTTGAAAATAGAAAATGAGGAATGCTTTCTTGATTTGCTTGTTTTTTATTATTTTTATTGAACTCTAAAAGATTGCTTGCTCGTTATAAATAATGGAGAGAAGCGAATGTTTCTCTTTTTTTTTAATGATGGACTGTGTATGGTTCAAGATGAATTCCCCTCTAGCCAGTTATTTAAGAATTCCAAACTATTTCAGAAGATCTGATTTCGAATATTTTAATGGATCTATATCTGTGGATGGTGAATACTATCAGTGGTTTTGAAGGGTTGGAAAAAATGAGGTTGAATGCTGGGAAATTCACGATAGGTTATCTGCTTCATTATTTTTAATTCCGAATGATTTCTAGGAATCAATAGTGCTGGTGCATAGACGTTGCTCAGCTTTTGGATCCAATGTTATCCCTATAGATATTTCCTAAATGAGATTTTTTTTTCTTCTTTTTTTATAATCTATCTATCTATCTCTCTCTCTCTCTCTCTCTCTCTCTGTATATATATATAATATTATATATATATATATATATATATATATATATATATATATATATATATAATATATATATGATATATATATAATATATATATATATTATATATATATATATATATATATTATATATATATTATTATATATATATATATATATATATATATATATATATATATATTATATATATATATATATATATATATATATATATATATATATATATATATAATATATATATGATATATATATAATATATATATATATTATATATATATATATTATATATATATTATTATATATATATATACAGAGGCTGTTCGCACATTTTTCAGACGATTTTGGTAAGCGGTAATAGAAAATCGTTTGCTGTAAAAGAAATAATTGCAATTGTACTATGTTTTAAAAAGTAAAAATTATCGTCTGCGGCTTGAAAGTTCTGTTTTATTTAAAATGGCGTTTTTAACAAAGCAGTGGTTGGAAGGCTACTTTTATGCTCTTTCCGAACAGAAACATGCATTCTCCGTTATCCAAAAACGATGTGAGAGTCATGGTTTTGTGATATCTAAAGCGTCGATAGGAAATATCGTCAACAAGAAAGGAAAAAAACGTCAAATTGGAGCCTCAAGTAGGACAAAAATTCCAAACAAGTATCCAAGGAAAAAACGGACATCTTCGACTATTGCAAAGGTACGTTGTTTAATGTTAAAAGAAAATCCCCCTAGTCAAAGGACAGTTGCAAAATTATTAAAATATTCGGTGTTCACCGTCTTCTTCCAAATCATATCGCTGAACGCAGGACACACTGCAGAATTCTATATGAGAAACACTTATCCAAAGAAAAATGGAAAACAATTGTCACAATAGATGAATCATGGGTGTATTTAAATGATTGCAACAAAAAAAGAGCCATTTATTATCATAAAAGGGGAGAAAAAATTTAAGTACATGATTCAAAGAATCTAAAGAAAGTTTTTCTAAGGGATTCATGATTGTTGCTGGTTTTTCTTATAATGGCAAGTTAAAATAAAGAGAGTGGAAAAAATTGTCAAGATTAACTCCAAATACTATCAGGAACATATTTTATCGCCAATTTTTCTGAATGAAATACCATCGCTTTACCCACAGTGCCAACAATTTGTGAGACTCTATCAGGACAAAGCTAGCAGTCACACATCAAAATCCACTGTAAATTTCCTAAAAGAAATGGAACAAAAAACTGGTATCAAGGCCATACCCTTCACTGATATCCCTACTAAATCTTCCGATGTATCACCTATGGATTTTTGTGCTTTCGGACTTTTAAAATCTGCATTATTTAAACATCGTCCCAAAACCCTTACAGGACTCTGGAAAGCTGTTCAGGAGGAATGGGATAGAATACCTCTTCTGACACTTCAAAAGGCATTATTATCCTGGAAATTGCGGTGTCGAAAGATAGTCAGAATAAGGGATCTCAAATAGAACATTTAAAACACAAGATTTTATGCAATTTAGTTTTGTGAATACAATATACATCGTCTAAAAAATGTGTGAACAGCCTCTGTATATATATATATATATATATATATATATATATATATATATATATATATATATGTATATGTATATATATATATATATATATATATATGTATATGTATATGTATATATATATATATATATACTATATATATATATATATATATGTATATATATATATATATATATATATATGTATATAATATATATATATATATATATATATATATATATATATATATATATATATATATATATATACAGAGAATCTTCTTTATAACAGCCAGTAATGATTCCAAGAAAAGGAGTCGTATTATAAATTTCTCGTACAGTGCATTACTGTTTTTCTCTTAATATGCATTGATTTATAACAATATTCAGTTTCAATCAAGCATTTTTTTAAGCAAACACGGCAAAACAAATTAATTTAACCGAAACAATTTACTATTTATTATTTGAAAGTTCTGAAAAATATATTTGCGAATCTTTTTTTTGCAATTAATATCGCACAGAACTTTCTATTCACAACCGAATCCTCCTCGTACTGAGCACTATTGATTCGGGATACATACTCATAAAGCATGCTTAAACTAGTGAAATTCCCAAAACTGTGTCATCCCCTTCGGAAAATGTCTGATAGTAATTTTTATTGCAGATTTCCTGGACGCAATTTTCCTTTCCGTTACTGTAAATGCGGGTCATTCCTAACCGGCGACCGGAAAACTGCAGTTATTATTTTGATTCCAAAAAGCTTTAGTCCTCCGGAAACTTCCTCCAAATCTCGAGAGAAATAAAGTTAAAAAAAATAAACAGGAATGAGTCAAAACAAGTGAAATAAAAATTTCTATGTTTCTTGAAGACGACAACAAATGAATTGGGACTTCCCCAGTTGCTGTTTTTTTATGATGTTTTTTTCTATAGTCATAAATCTGTTTTGTAATAGCTTCCATGACAGTCAAAGGAAGTGTTTTAATGGATTTGATGTCGGAAAACGGGTCTTTTTTTTAAATAAAGGAAAAGTACTTTAGAGTATTTTCAGTATGCTTGTGTTAGTTATAAATTTGAATTTATTGAGCTAATTTTACGCGATTAACAAGCTCGCTGTTCCCTGTTCAAGATTTCTGCACTATTTTCATGGAAAAATGTCCTGTTTGAGTAAAAAGGGAATTCCAATCTCTAATTATCCTTGTCAAAACAGTTCTTCCCTTAGAATACGGTAACTGTCTGTATAAGCAAGTCTATGCTGGAGTCTAAAATAGTGATAAACGGATGATGCTAAATTCCATGGGCTTTAAAAACAAGCGACATAATTCCAAGAGTTAAAACAAGCAAGATTTTTTCCCCGAACGGTAGACGCTTCTACGGAGACATTCGACCCTATATAAACTACAAATTTGTTGGCATCATTATGGAAACATCGTTTAGGGGAACCTACAGTACTTACTAAGTAGAGACGCCAGTACAGTTTTAAACGAGCATCATCAGAAGCAATATCTGGGGAGTATATATATATATATATATATATATATATATATATATATATATATATATATATATATATATATATATATATTAATATATATATATATATATATATATATATATATATTAAAGTTTGATATTTAAAAACATAAAAGAAAAAGTCTAAAACCGTACAGCAGCAGAATGAACAATAGAAAAATCCCACAGAAAGAATACTAATATGGAGATGTACCTAAGTGACCGGGGGGAGTTGTGACCACCCCTCTCCGATTAAACATGTTTATGTGCCGCGGCAACACTCTCGGTGGTCTGGTACATCCCCGAATTATAAATCAGTGCCTTTAGCCAAACTAACAGCAAGAAAAAAGAAGTAACCTAAATCCAACCCGAAGTAATCTATTAATTTTTCCTTAGGGCACGTGCGGAAAACCTTATATAATCATTATATAAGTCGAAAAGTTCTAGAAGCCTGACGAGATCATCATCCGATATTCGAGTGTCAACTGAGTCGACTCTCCATTGCCTGTTTCTCCGTCAACCCTGCTACGACTACATCCCGTCCAGTTTTCATTACATATATATATATATATATATATTGTATTATATATATATATATATATATATATATATATATAAGGAAACATTTAGATAAATTAAATAAGAAGAATTAGCCTAATGGAGCGATGCACACAAATGGCCAGAGGGGAGTTGTGACCCCTCTTCCCTGGTTGAACATGTTTTATTGCCAAGGCGAACACTCCTAGTGGACCAGGGCATCGCTAGACCAAATACTTGATAAAAGAGTTTATCTAAATCAACTGTACAAAAAGAACGGTATATAAGAGTAAATTTAAATACCTAAAAAAATTTTAATGCCTAATTAAAACTATAAAATATTTAAAAATACAAGACAACTTAACTATACAACAAGAACAACCGAGCCACTGTGTATGTACACAAATCCGCCAATTCTATTACGCCCATAATTTTGCATACAGTCACTCACGCAGTTAATTCGACGTTTTTAAGGAACTCATCCCTAGTTATATTTAAAAATTTTCACACGTTTTTCATCACGAAGAAGTACGGATATTGATAATCTAATGATGACTTTATATATACGAAGATATTATATTTTTTTTATCTCGTTATCACTGTATAAATTTTCACATCGTATTATATGGTTGAAAATGACATTTCGAAATATCGATTTATGTATTGCAGACCGCCAATCTGTCAGTTTGTTCTGGTCTACATCGGACTGTTGCGCCGTGAGTTTATATATATATATATATATATATATATATATATATATATATATATATATATATATATATATATATATATATATATATATATATATATATATATATATATATATATATATATATATATATATATATATATATATATATGCTAGCTGAATACCCGTGCTTCGCTACGGGGTACATTTTAGGATAATTACAATAAAAAAGTAATGAAATTGCTTTTTAGAAGATTTTCTTATAAACAATAAATTTTGTCTCTTTATTGGGCAGAACTAATATTACCAGGCTCATCCGCGAGCTTCCGCGTGAGCAAGCTACGTAAAACTGTCCGTGGGAGAAACAATTTTCTCGTAAATGTACGCCAGCATATTTTAAAGTTTGGCCTTGGGACTTATTTATCGTCACGGCGAAGCAAATTTTGAGAGGACATTACAGTTTTATATATAGATTTGATTTAATATACATAAAACATACTAATTTGAACAAAATTTTTAAAAATTTCCATCTCAATTAGTCTAGTGGTTAAATTTTATCTTTTACTGTATTTTAATATTTTCTTTGTCAATTAATTTCGTTGTTATGCACGTGACGTAAATTAATTTAAAGTATCACAAAAAGAAAAGATATCTCGTGATCAGCATTTAACAAATTAAATTCAAAACTTTCCTAACGATTACTGTTTTGGAAGCTAATGTTCTGCTAATTTCCACTAAAAGCTAAAATCATTTGAAAACCACACACCGGTGTTCCACTCACACGCAACACTATAAACCCCTAAAAGAATGCAAGAATAAAACGTTTAAAAAATAAAAATCTATTAATTTAAAGAATTAAACACACACAAATGTATAAATTACACAAAAGTTAACATAAATTTTTAATCTGTCTACATCTCCAGTATAGAAATACACTCATGGACAAAAAAATTAGCGCACCAAGAAAGAGTCGTCAAAATGAAACGAAATTTTACATACGTAATGACTACTTTGATATAAGTAAATGATAAGAAAATCAAAGAAAAAGGATAATTTATTTCAGAGAAAAAGGCAAAAGAACGGAGGAGTTAAAACTCCGTTGGACCCCCTCTAGCGCGAATGCACGATGCGATACGATCGGGCATTGAATCATACAAGTTCTGTATGATGTCTTGAGAATGTATGATGTCTGTATGATGTCTTGAATGTCTTGATGTCTTCTGTATGATGTCTTGAAATCTTTGCCTTTGCGATGAGACTCATAAGGGATTTTTGTTTTTGATGAAACACTCTTGCTAACAAATCATGACGATTCTGTGGTTTTTGTCCAACTATTCTTTGCTGTTGTTGTCTGATTTCTTCCAGTCTCGATTCTCTTTCTGGGGTAAAGATTCGAAAAATCATTCTGAAAAAGCTGAAAAGTAAACAACACCAAATCAATTTAAAAACTAAATACTGTAGAAATAACGTAGAAAAAATAACAGTATAAATAACACAGTATGAATAACAAGTACAGGCTGCGGCCAGATATGATCAGGCGATTAATACAATTTTTTTAAAAATCGTAGTAAGCAATGAAAAACATTTTACACACTTCAATAATAGCAAAACAAAACATGATGGTAAAATAGAAAGGAAAGTTAAAACAGAAGTAAGAAGTTAAATTCTAAAAACATAATGAGGTATAAATCAGCTGTCGATTCTAATTTATGAATCATTTATCAGGACATGAAAAAATTACTGCATGTAAAAAAATTAACCTTACCTCCATTAATTTCAACACTTCTTGACCTGTGGCTTGTCCAATCATGTGAAATATAATTCTTGACAATAAATCTTGTTAACCTAAACTGTTATTTGTGTTTCTTTTTAATTTAAAAAAGTTATGTTCTCAAAATATGACAATTAAGAAAAAGATATCATCGAGAAAAATAAATCATGCTACTTAAGAAAGTCATACCACAAATTTCTATAAAATTAATGTGCAACTATATTTGACGTACAAAATAATGCATATGTAATACATTGCTAACATGTTTTAACATCCAAAATTTCGACAATCAAAAGCTAAAATTTGTTTAAAATATTAGCTTTAGGATTTTGTGCAGAATGATAGGTGTTTTAGATAAATTTCATTAAAAATTACTTCAAATTGATCAATTTATAAAAAAGGTATGCTATTTAAAGGTAAGTTTTTGTTTCTTTTTTTTGATTTTTAAGTGCTATATTAGCATAAAAGACCAAAAAAACCTTTACAAAATTATTCTTTCTCAAAGCTAAACACAAACATAATCAAAGCTAAACACAAATATAATTAACAGTTGTTTTAAAACACCCCTGGTAACCATTGCTAAGTTTCGAAATATTAGAATGATAGTAAAAAATACACCAGAGTTTCAGACAGAAGCATAAAAAGAAAGAATATGCAAAAAAGTAACTAAATTAAACAAAAATTGACAGAATACAGAAAAAGTGAACACCGGCAAAAGGTAATAATACGTTTCCTTGTGTGCATGCGCAGTTCTTATGAATGAATTATTCCAACGCCTAGAGTACCGCGTTCGAAGAATCGCGTATAAAATTTGTGTTGAAGCATCGTTCTTTAAAGTTGAATTAAAATTCGAAATTTTAAGATAGAGACTTGAAATGTGGTTTATATGAATGAGAAAGCTTTCATTTTCCAGATGATGTAAATATTTTCTTTGTAAGATAAAAACTCGAAGAGCATCGACCGTGGATCCTCAAAAGAGCGTAAATTTCTCGAAAAAGTGGGTTTAATATTGTGACGGATGTCGAGTTGAGAGTCCTTTTTTTTTTTGTAACTAGAACCAGCTCTTCTAAAACATATAGTTTATTGTAAGACGGAGCACAGCACGGACAAGTACAAGGGACGATATATATATATAACAGGTAGAAGAACAATATTTACCGAACAAATTATTAACGTAATCTCAACACTCTAAAGCAAATACCAACTACGTTCGGAGTCTACAGTCACCTCCGAACTTTTCTCTCTACAAACAAAATCTAAGACACGACCGGAGTCTACAATCACCTCCGTCGTTCTCCGTGACAGCCTATCAGATACGTCTGGAGTCTGCAATCACCCCCAGCGTTCTGCGTAGTACCCCTTCCCCTACGATAGGGGGCGTTATTCCTTGTTATAATGACTCGCCTGTCTCTACACCCTCCCCTCAAGTTTGGGATTATACCTCAAATAATCTTAATCTGAAACTTAAGTGACAGGCGAACCACATCTTAACTACTATTATCAGGTAACATAATATGACAAATCACTTTTACCTGCTCGATTATATAATGTTGACAAAAAAAATATATACTTAGCTAGATATTCATCTAATCTTACTTCATGCAGAAAAAAACTCAAAACATATACAAAAGAAATAATTATAGCTAGATAAATAAGTTAAAAGAATTAACTTAGTATACCAAAATATTGACTTTCATATCTAAAATGCTTAGCAATAATAATAAAACAATTAATAAAAAAAAATTTTCAATGAAAAGTCAGTGTTCAGGAACAGTTTATAAGGGCACAGTTTATAATCAGGAACAGTCTCTGGTGCAATATTTTACACAGTTTTTTTTCTTTTATTGTAGTTCCTCTCAAACACTACGCATTCATTGCGGTCATTTTGCGCTCGTGACCCATCCTGTAGGACCGCATCACTTTCCTTAGACACACAATTCACAACGGCATTTGATTTTGCCACTTCTTCCTTCAGCAACAAAATCGTAGCATTTTTCTCTTCTACTTTAGCATGTAATTCACCGCACAGAGTCTTTAAATTTTGTGATTCGTCACCGGTTTCCGCAGCGGTTTTCACACACTCACGGAGTGAAGTCGCACATTTATTGTACATAACGTTGGGAACATTGGATTTATCTAGCACGTTGCTAAAAGCATATGAGTTGGCCTTTGACGGTTTTGACTTCTCCGTCTCACAAACATGCAGTTCTGAAGCACCCATGACATTTTCCACATCATGCATATCACTCCTAATTTTACCACCCATGAAAAAGCGCGAATCACTTTTCGATTTCTCTACATCGATAACATGACTTTTCGAAACACCACTTTCACTTCCTAGTTCATGCACATCTTTCTTATTTTCAAACGTATGGAAGTCGTGCGAATTACTTATTTGTTCATGGTTTCGCTGCTCGGAATATTCGTACGAATGATTCCGCATTTCAGGTTTCACACCCGACTTTAAATTAGAAATAGACAGTTCTTTTTCCACAATCTTATTTTTCTCCATTTTCCATTTAACTTGATCGAGAACCGCTTTTAATGATTCACAACTTCGCTGTTCTCCTTTTCGCTTATCAGTACCTAATATCAGGTTACACCTTTTCGTCTCTCCCCGCGACCGTGAATTTACAGAAGTACTGTGGTTTACACATGTTTCACTCCCCTCAGACCCTTTCGTGGGGATTCTACTGTCCAGCTCAAGTTCTGCTGCAGTGGGGTATGACTCTCCCGAAAGCAATAAATTTTGCGCCTGTGGGGTCAACAACCCGGGACCGTGTAGCTCTTCTGTTGCTACGAAAATCTCTGAAGGTCTGAAAACGGACGGTTTTTTCGGGGTTGCTAAGAGAAATTGGAATTCTCGCCACTCTGGCTTTAATTGTTTCTCCAAAAGCAGAAATCCGGCTAATATTGCCACTTTGCAATGGCTGCTTTATTATTTTGTCGGATTCTAAACGTGTAAATCCAATCATCGCTATCATGTTGTCGCCACCATTTTTCTCTGTTGTCTCATTCTTTGAGAGATCGAAGTGTTTTTCCTGTGTACCCAGTTGCGAACAAAATCTGGCAAGGTGGGTATTTTCTTCATATACGTAACAGTCTTTGGGCGGATATCTATTTTTATTCGTGTTCTGACTTCTAATTGTTTCCAATTCAATTTCTTTTTCCCGCTGCGCTAATTTAATTTTCTCCAATTCAATTTTGTAAGCTTCAAGTGCTAAGTTCGTATTCCTAGCATTAATTTCATTTTTTTTTCCTTTCTTCTTCTATCCTCAACTATTGAGATCAGTAAATCTGCTACAAACTCTGGTTCATCTTTAAAAGATTGACATTCCTCAATTTTATTTTTTAATTGCATCACTGTTAAACCAACAGTTGGTGCATCATCTATTTCACCAAGAAGTTCTATCAAATCTTCTTTTCTCGAATTGTTATACATTTTGGCTTTATATATATTTATATATCTTCCTTATATATATCTATATATCTCCGATGAAATTATACTTCAATTAAAATCATATCAAATATTTCCTACCTGATTTCCATGACCTCTGAATGTCGTTTTCATTAGCTCTGTCAACAGTCCTTTGCTCTGGTTCACTCTGATTAAGCTCTGGTTCTCGAAAGAGAGCGTGTTGTGACGGATGTCGAGTTGAGAGTCCTTTATTTTTGTAACTATAACCAGCTCTTCTAAAACATATAGTTTATTGTAAGACGGAGCACAGCACGGACAAGTACAAGGGACGATATATATATAACAGGTAGAAGAACAATATTTACCGAACAAATTATTAACGTAATCTCAACACTCTAAAGCAAATACCAACTACGTTCGGAGTCTACAGTCACCTCCGAACTTTTCTCTCTACAAACAAAATCTAAGACACGACCGGAGTCTACAATCACCTCCGTCGTTCTCCGTGACAGCCTATCAGATACGTCTGGAGTCTGCAATCACCCCCAGCGTTCTGCGTAGTACCCCTTCCCCTACGATAGGGGGCGTTATTCCTTGTTATAATGACTCGCCTGTCTCTACAAATATTTTGATGAAAATATTAGTCTGTTTAAAATTATTTTTAAACAAATGAGGTCTTCTTTGAAGGAGAAATGTCTGTAGTCTTGATTGTAAAAAGATCAAAAATTCTACGATTATTTTTTGCCGAGATAACGTAATCTGAAGTTAAAAAACATTAAATATCCCACAAAACATAAAATAAAAAAATTTCTAGAATAAAATTTAAAATCCGGGCTTCGAGGTGCACCTTCCCATAATCTGCACTGCCTGTGTGCCAAATTTCATGGCTGTAAGTTTCATAGATTAGAATGGAAACATTAAAAAGCAACGAATCAATGTATCGAAATTTTGTGGCTGCGTATTCCACGTCCTGCAAACAGTCGCAGCCAGAAGAAAAGCCTCCCCCCCCCCCCCACCGGCGAGAAATTTCGTTCTGTCCACTGCTCCACCTATGGGTGAAAAATTCTTTCTTCGAGACTACCGCATTTGAAATTTGTGTTGACGTATCTTTCTTTAAAATTCAATTAAAAATCGAAATTTTAAGATAGAGACTTGAAATGAGGTTTATATGAATGAGAAAGCATTCATCTTTCAGATGACGAAAATATTTTCTTTGTAAGATAAAAACACGAAGAGCATCGACCGTAAATGCTCTAAAGAGCGTAAATCATTTTTAAACAAATGAGGTCTTGTTTAAAGGAGAAATGTCTGTAGTCTTAGATTGTAAAAAGATCAAAATTCTACGATTATTTTTTGCCGAGATATCATAATCTGAAGTTAAAAAAACATAAAATATCGCACAAAACATAAAATAAAAAATTTTCTAGAATAAAATTTAAAATTCGGGCTTCGAGGTGCACCTTCCCATAGTCTGCACTACCCGTGTGCCAAATTTCCCGGCTGTAAGTTTCACAGATTCGCCTGGGGGCTGCATACACACACACACGCATGCACGCACGCAAATACTCTCTTTTATTAATACGATATATATATATATATATATATATATATATATATGGGCCTTGTGGCGGCCCTATGGTACTGCGAGCTGGTTTTCGGTGCTGAGGTTGCTCGGATCGAATCCCGGCGTTGCGTCACGAACAATGCCTCCCTTTGTGTCGTCCATTCATAGGGGGTAATGCTGTTTACCTATATGGTGACCCCATAATAAAATGGACAGTAATCTGCGGCGTAGTAGAGACGAATGTTTGACGGCAAGGGCCTCCGCTTAAAAAGAAGATATATATATACATATATATCCCTACAAACCCCATGGCCCCCAGATTTAATATGCCCATAATCCACTTGGACTCGAGAGCCCTCATTGGAGCTTGTCGGGACTCGGACCGAGCGTCTTTATTACCGAATTTCGAGGTGTTAACCACTAGGTTGCCCCTGAAACTAACAATTATTATTATTTTTTTTTTTTACATTAGAAGGTAAAGTAACCATTCATTATATTTCCATTCAAAAGACTGAGGATAGAAAAAAAGTGAGACAAGCTGAATAAAAGCTGTTTATAAGAGTACAGCAAAAGAATGTCCATGCCGTAGGATGGATTCGAACCCGAGCCCACTTTAAGGAAGCTCGTGACGCCGACCACTATATGATTATATATCAAGTAACGGAAGTCCGACAGTGGACAGGATTGTTTGGAAAAGTATTCAATATGAAGCTTACAATGAGGACATGTCTTTGCGGGGCTCTTTAGAACTACTAATTCAGAAGTTCTGCTTCTGTAGTCCTTTGCAACGCATCATTTAAGATACATCCGCAACATAAGAGGCCTAGTTCGGTCATGTAAAATACTCTGAATCTATTGGTGATATTTGACACTGTGGCAATATCTACCCGTTGCAACGTTTACCAGTGACTTTAAAAACTTCTTGTAGGTTATATGTATTTTTTAGGGCCAACTGCGCCAATTCCATGAAGCTCTAGTTTGTCTGGTATATATACCAGACAAAATTATATCTCCAGGAAGACCATTCCGTTCCCTGTATCATACCAGTTTCTGAGTCTAATGACTCGTCTATTTTAGAAGCTGTCCTGATGATTAAAATTTCTACTTTGACGCCTTAAAAATGCCAAATGGTGCTTCAGCAGTAGGGTCGGTGATAGATGTATCAGAAAGTAAGTATTAAGTCCTCTTATTCTTTGTTGTGATTCGCTTCTTACTAAACGTAAATGGTTGTTTTGCGCTGTTGATATTTTAAACATTTTTATAGCATTATACGGATTACATACTTGCTGACAGTAAAATGTGACTCTGAGCTTCAACATTCCTTGCGCTGAAATCTTCAGGTTTGTACATAGGGCCTTGAGGAAAGAAGAGTTTGCAGAACTTATTGTACCGTATTTCTATATGGTGGCACAATGCCGCAGTAGAATTGTCTATTATACAGAAACTTACAAAAACGATGCTACTGAAGCTATTTATTTCTATGTAAATAGTTAGCAGGCAATAAAATTCAAACGCAGAGACAATTTTAAGTATTTATCTGGCCTCGAACTAAGAAAAATTTGTTAACCAGCGTGCAGTATCTAAAGCACTAAGACTAAAGGATTAACATGGGTTTTAACGGACTTAAGAGTGCTATGTATAAAATACTGTAATTGCATCTTAATTTTAAATGGGAATTTTCATTATTTTTTTCAGTTAAATGAGAGTGCTTTAATGTTGATTGATGCGTAAAATTAATTCTTTTGGGGCAATTTAAATTTCCTACTTTGCATTTTGTAAAAATACTCCTCTAAGATTTATATAAAACGTAAAAGATTTATTCCCGAACAATAACTTTTGTGTTACACAATGATAATGTATATATGGCAGAAAGTACTATTGACATATATGTTAATAGCTCACACATAAAAAATCCTCCTTTACCTTTGACGAATCGCCATGAATTATTTAAAAGCTTTGAGGAAATTTGATTCTTGCTGTGCAGTAAAACGTTTTATTTTATCAAAATGTATATCTGTATCGAAATTAAATTTTATTTCCAAGAGATCTTATTCATTGTTGAGCTATATTTAGATGCAAATGTAAATTGTTTCCTCTCTATTTATGGAAAAAATAGTAAGAAAAAAAATTACATACTTGCCAATGCGAATTATAAAATGAAAAAACATTTATTTGTTTTGATCAAAATTTGTATTCAATCATTTTATTTCAGGCAATGATAATATTTTTTAAATATTTATCAGTTTTCTGATCCCTTACGTACTAAGTTTAAAAACGAATATTCTACGGTCAGTTGCTTTTACACGCAGCTGCTGCAATTATTAAGATAAATGCTTAAACGGTTTTGATTTCAAAGCATGTTTTCGGATATGAATTAAAAAAAAGTACTTAATAGGCTAAAAACTTTTTTTATTTGTTTAATTTAAAATGATTTCCTGCACCAAGAGAAAAAGGAAGATTTCATACGATTTTGCTTCCTAATCAATCTTTTATCTTCAAGAATAAACAAAGATCTAGCTTGATAGGGCTGTGTATACATTAAAGACCTGTTGTTCCTAAGACTGTGGGTTTCAACTCTTCATCTGGCTATAATTCATTTTTAACTGCCGAGAGAGTTTACGGATAAGAATTTCCGGAATATATCTGGAACATATCCGAAAACTTTCCGGATATGAAATCCGGAAAGTTTTCAGATATGAAATTTTAAAAAAGTACTTAACAGTATAAAATATTTTTAAATTTGTTTAATTTAAAATGATTTCCTGTATGATTAGAAAAAGAATGATTTCATATGATTTTGCTTCCTAATCACTCTTTTTTCTTCAAGAATAAACAAAGATCTAGCTTGATATGTCTCTGTATACACTAAAGGCCTGTAGTTCCTAAGACTGTGGGTTTCAACTCTTCATCTGGCCATAATTCATTTTTAACTGCAGAGAAAGTTTGAATTAGTGCTTTGTACGAGATGGATTTCGTACAATTTTATCCTTGAAGGGGGAAAAAGTACTACAGACCCATATTCTCTAACGCTTTCTAAAAAAAAAAAAAAGAATTATTAAAACAATAAACGTGGTTATTTTGAAATAGATAAAACAAAAATCTTTATAACTAAACAACTTTATAACTAATTTGCCCTTCAGATAACCAACCACGTAACCTTTTTAGATAAAAAGTTTCAGCGGATATTAACAGAAATCATCAATTTATACTGATTAAGACAATGAGAATTCTGCTCTTTAACTAGTAACTGCATTGGCGAGTATTCAAATTTTCACTCGCCCGTGACGGTTACATTTTTCTTGCATTCATGAATATCAATCGTACGTGATCATCTTCCACTGCATAGCTGATTTGGGGTTTTTATGTTTCAACCTCCGTATACACAGCAATTTTTACTGAAAAACAGAACTGGCACACTGGCATTAGTCCAGGTTTCCGAAGTACATATTTTGTTATCGGTGATTCGAAAACTCCCATCTATTTCATTATTCAGTACATCAGAAGTCGGGATTACTTGCATACCTATCTATATAAAACGTCTAATTATTAATATATTTATATTTGGTAATTTTTGGAAAGTAGTTTCTTTTTAAGAGGCACAATCTTTAAAAGGTCGATTCAAGTGCCTATAAGGGTAATGGAAGAGCATTAAGGTAGACTTTTGTTGATTAGGAGCGATAAACAGAGAAATGGCACTTGAAAATAAATCAGGGTAACACAAAAAATGTGATCCTTATAACAGAAGAAAATTAATTCTCCTACTTTTTTGAAGTATCAGGGGAGGGGGATATTATCTTTAAAATGTCGATTCAAGTGGCTGTAGGTGAAAATCGAATTTTATCAAGTGCATTGACAGAAACTTTGGTTAACTAGGAACGGTCAGCAGCGAAATGACACACGAAAATAAACCATTTTGGTTTATTTTCTTTGAGGAAATTTAAATTGCCTCAAAAGAATTAATTTCCCAAAATTAATTCTTTGGAAATTTCCCAAATTAATTTCCGAAAGAATTAATCAACCGAAACTATTTGATCCATATTAGAGAAGAAAATTATTTCTCTCAAATTTTTTGAGAGGTACCATCTTCCAAACGTCGATTTGATTGTCTGTAGGTGAAGTACAATTTTAGCAAGTGCATTCAGGGAGACTAATTGATTTGGAGCATTCAGCAGTTAAATGATACATGAAAATAAGTCATGATTGCGCAAAGCATATGCTCCATATTAAAGAGAAAAATTTAATTTTCCTACATTATTTTGGGGGTACCATTTTTAAGAGAATGATTCAAGTGGCTGTAGGCAAAGTGCAAGATCAGCAAGGGCATTTACTTTTGTCGAATAGTGAGATCAGCAGAGAAATGACACTTGGAAATAAATAAGGGTAACACAGGAAATGTGATCCGTTTTATACAAGAAAACTCATTCTCATTTATTTTTTAGGGGGCAACATCTGTAAAAGGTTGATTCAAGTGGCTGTATCTGAAGCGCAATATCAAGCATTCAGGGAGACTTTAGTTGATTTGAAGCGCTCAGCGATGAAATCACACTTTAAAATAAATCAGGTTAACACAAATTATTTACTCCGTATAAAAGAAGAAAATTAGTTCTCTTATATGCAATGACTTTTGATGTCTTTAAAATGAGAAAAAAATTAATTGTTTGAGAATTGAAATCAACTCTCAAAATTATATAAATTCAGATATTAAAAAGCAAGTAATGACAACTAATTACTTATTTTATGGCTTGAAAAATGTCTTAAGTTTCATATAATTAATAAAATAATCAAATAATCATGTACCGACCCGTAAAAAAATTTTGTATCATAAAAGGAAGAAAAATCTATTTATTTACATAATAAATATAAAACAATTTTGTTGACGGAATGTGGAAAAATATTATAATACTATGTTTCCATACACAGTCCTCTTTTGTTCACTTTTTCCTTGGATTAGTTCTCTTTATACACTTCCAACTTCTGGCGGCACTAGGTGCTGATGTCATTGCACCACTGTTTCACTAGGCCCAAATACGACATTAACTGTGAAAGAAAGTCACCCATTGTTGCACCTTATATTTATATGCAAATCTAAATCGAATTTAGCTTTCATCAGTTACTGGGAATGGAATAAAAATTATGGCGTAATGTCGTCGGACAAAAAAATTTGAACGATCGAAACAGTCTGTTTCAGATCGGGTTCGAGTTGTTAATTCGGTAATTTAATGTGGACTGGGCAAAAGCTTTTGTTCAAGTATTTTCTGGACTGTCAGAAAAGACTTGATTTTTTTCTCGAGAACCAGGTTTAATGAATGTTTCTGGTGATTTTCCATTAAGCCACGCAGCCTCAGTTAGCTTAGACTAATAGTGGTGGGCGATTTGAAAGATATTTTCATTACAGTAAGTGCAGTGTACTTTACGTGGGTATTTACTCTTTTTGCAAGATATTTTGTACCATTCGTGTTACTCATAATCCTGATGAGGTGGAATTATGGATTTCTTATTACATGAGAGCAAGGAACTTATCTCAGCTCAACAAACAATGCATTTCGTCATATATTTGGTTGATTTGAAATATCAATTAGGCAAATATATATATATATATATATATATATATATATATATATATATATAGATATATACGCAGTTATAACGAACCCCGTTATAACGAACTTCAAGGGACCAAAGATTTTTTCGCTTTATCCGGTGGTTCGCTATATCCAAAACGTTAAGAAAAATGTTAATAAAATAATCAACATTTGCTAGCATTTGTGGATTATTTTATTAACATTTTATTAACATGAACGCTAGCATTTGCTAGCTGCAACAAATGTTAGCGTTCACAATATGTATAACTCATTAGTTGCAATGTGTATTCAATAATGATGTAATAAAAAAATGATAAAATCTATTAAAAATGATTATTAATGAATTAAATATATCAAAACATTTTACATTAAACAGACACAATGCCAATTAAATTACGTACAATAGGAAAACGGCGGGACCAAAATTTTTGTCCGTTATATCCGTGAGTTCGTTATATACCGGGTTCGCGATATCGGGGTTCGAATGTATATATATATATATATATATATATATATATATATATATATATATATATATATATATATATATATATATATATATACATATATATATATATATACATATACATACATACATACATACATATATATATATATAAATATATATATATATATCGTTTATCTAAAGTTTGCAAATACTATAGCCATATGCATGGCGCAGCCTAGCAGCTAACACAAAAAGAACAAAAACACAGGTGCATTAGCACTATGGTAATGTGGCCCATAGCGATCAATAACCAACTTCGTGAAACAAGTTAAAGCACGAAACGGAATAATTTGAGAAGGAAACTTGTTTACATATGTACAAAAGGTTTTATTAAACCTTACTATATACAAAAAAAATAATTTATTACAAAAATTTCCCTGGCTAACACAAGCCAAATATCTTTATCCACGGTCTCTGATCAGAGCAAACCCGTGCAATCTCTCAAAAGATTAATCGGCTTTCCGCCGTCACAGACCCGGCGCACTCCAGCGCTGTCGGTCTCACAAGTCGATCAGCTAAAAAGTCCCCCAGACAAAGAAGAGGAGTCCTTTTATCCTTTTTTTCCAATTTTCTAGAAGAATCCAGAAGACTCCACAAATTGCTGGAACAACCTGGACTTCCGGGCCGATGGAGGTCACTTCCGCTCGTGCCGACCCTTTCAAGGAAACCTGAAATCCATTTGGGCCCGGGACATACTTCATTGTTAGTTTAATGGATGCCGCCGCTGATCGGCAACATACGTGCTGACTGCGAGAAGAAGAAAAGAAAGGTTTTTTGGCGACTTTTGCACATTAGCGTTCCTTTTGATGTGCCTGCAACACATGTGGAAAAATCATCAATTCCACCGGCTGAGTCGAAATAAGTGCCGATGTCCACGATGTGACAGCACTCAAAGATAGAAATATAGAAATATAGGTGAATGAACACCCAAAAGACAAAACAATCAAGCAATTAGACTGTAAAAAGTCAAAAATATCAAGAAAATCATCTGTCTTTGCTTGGCTCATCAGCCGTGGATCCAAGCAAAAACAGATGATTTTCTTGATGCTAATGCACCTGTGCACAGAGTGCTAATGCACCTGTGTTTTTGTTCTTTTTGTGTTAGCTGCTAGGCTGCGCCATGCATATGGCTATAGTATTTGCAAACTTTAGATAAACGATATATTCGTGCTTTGTGGTTAATGGCTGCTTTAGCGCATGGCCACGAAAGCTATTTGTTGTTTTTCTCCACCTTGTGTGTATATACATATATATATATATATATATATATATATATATATATATATATATATATATATATATATATATATATATATATATGAGTGTGTGTGGGGGGGGGGAAATTGGGTTGGACATCAAATGTCCATTTGAAAACAATAAACTTCTTTATTCAAAACTATGATGGAATGAAATATAATTACAGGTGATAATTGTACAGAAGCTAGATTGTCTGTGTCACGTCAAACACCTTTATGCCGTCGCTGTCATACCACTGGACCCTGCCTGCCCATGCACGTGAGCGTTGTCATTCACTCCACGTGGGTCTCCTCCGCGAGCCCACAAATCGAACTGCCCGTCTCCGACCAAGGACACCAGTCGAAATTATCCGTCTTTCTTCCGCAAATAAAACCCCGTGTAGAACTGTCCGTCTCTCCAACGCGAGACTGCAAGCTGAACTGCCTGGCTTTTCCTTCGCTAGCAACCACCTTGTCAAGTCACGTTCCCAGGTGCGCCCTCTAGCGGTGAGACGCTTTTTCGATTCCCGCGGTTAGCGGCTTGCTCGATTCCCCCCCATATATATATATATATATATATATACATATATATATATATATATATATATATATATATATATATATATATATATATATATATATATATATATATATATATATATATATATATATATATATATATATATATATTTAATTGTTTGTCTTTTATCATCTGTCGCCAATTTTTTCGATTTAAAATTAATCATTCAAAATAATATTAAAAATATAACAAAAAACTGTAATGATTTAATGCAATATAATCCCATATGTTACACACGCCAGTGTGCAATGACACCTATTTACTCTGAGAGTTATAGCATGCACCTGTATCTTTATCATATAATGATTCATGATAGTTGACATTGGATAGCTGTTTAGTTTATAAATAGTTTGGTGTACATGAATATACCAATTTTAAAAAATTTAGTCGTAGATAGTATGTAAAAATTAATCTGGCATTTTTATAATAGGAAACTTCCGATATTCCCTATTTTCTCTCAGTCTTCCTAAAAACTTTTTCATCATGTTGCTGTATCCCTTTAATTTTATTAAGCAATGAAAAAAAACATGAAAGAATTATACTTAGTTGCCATATCAAATTATGTGTATGTAGGAGAGCATGATTTCAAATATTTCTCCTCTAATCTAACGGATAAAGACACAATCTTTTAAATTAAGAAAAATATACGATATCTCCTATTTGTTTCATTATCTTTAAAACGTAATGAACATTTTCGTCCAAGTAAATTTATTTTGCTATCCTCTTGATTTTGTTTTATTTTTCACACACACACAAAAAAAAAAAAAAACTGCAATGACAATTTTTCCGGTAGTGATTTTTTTTTCAGATTTCCTTATCTCAATTGAAATAGTATACCCCCATTAAAAAGCAGTTGGAAGAGAGGGGGGTACGATAGATAAATAGCTGCAGAGATTTTTCGCGTTATCTATTTTATTCCCGTACTTACAGAAAATAGATAATTTTTTTGCCCTTGCACTAATTGGATAATGTTTTGTGCGAACGATTAGTTTAGTTCTCACTTTAGGATAATGATTCCAAATAGAGAGAGTAGAAGGGACTTGATAATAATAATAATAATAATAATAATAAAAAAGAGAAAACCTTGAATATATATATTTTTTCTGTTTTACCGAAAATGAATTGGATTTTTCTTGACATTTCGAGGAAGAGTATGGAGATGGTAATGACATCAGCATTTAGCGATGTAATGAGTTCCTATATAGAAGCGCACAGCATTGTTCAAAATGAGTTTTACTTTTGTTGTAAGCTCCGTAATTAAGACCATGTGAAGAAATCTGAAATGTAAGAAGGGAGAAGAAACAAAACTTTAAGCTTTATTTTTGTTTAGTCTTATAAAAGCCCGTTTCTCTAACTGTCTAATAAAACTCATTTAAACAGCAGCATCTTTAACCCTCAAACCGGCCCATGAATTTGTTGCCACTATCAGGACTATCGGTCAAATTGACCCCCAAGCCTAAAAAGCTTTTATTTTTGCGTTATTACGATGGAACTGCATGTTGATATTGTGCACAGGGTTGTTTGATTTATATTAGTGACGGACTATTAGTGATAGACTCGGGCTTCGCCTAGCTACGCTCAAGCCATCCGTGTAACATATTTATGTCTTCGGGCCCCACAAAAGAAAAAAAAAGCCTGCAAATTTATTAAATTCATGTGAATAAATTCCTTTCAATTTTCATTCCCGTCGCTGCCGACAGATGGCAGCACCACTGCACCAGATGATTTGGTTTCTCAGCAGTGAGTGATTTTAGAATGAAAATATCTCTAAAACTATTGAATTAACAGACTAAGTGTACACAGAAAAAATTATCAGTTTTCGATGCTCTTTCCAAATATGTAACATTTATGTACTTTCATGAGGAAAAAATTACACCGTTTCCTGTATATTTGTCGGCCATTTTTTTTCGAGGATCGGTGCCCGCCCGGATGAGTTACGGTCATGTGATCTCTCGACTTCCATTTGTCTCCTTATTTGTATAGATGAATTGTGAGGGAAAAATCATCTACACTTATTTATTCAATTTATTTAATTTATTTTGATCTGGTATCTACATCATCAAATCGTAGGGCTCTTAAAAGAATTGCACAATGTTTCTCAGACATAATTTCTCGAAAAATTAGCCTTCCAGTGATTGAGGTAGGTATATATATATATATATATATATATATATATATATGTATATTTATAAATAAATAAGATGTCACATCAGGTAGTGGAGGAGGTGAAGAGAGTGAAGAGGAGGTGAAGAGGAGGTGAAGAGAGGAGGTGGGTAGACATTGCCAGTGGAGCGATACACACATAACGAGCACATATGAACACTTTATTCATTAAACTGCTTTATTTATTCAGGACACACGACAACGGCATTATTCAGAAAACATCAAAGCACAGGTATCTTTACAGCAGGTCACACAGAAACAATGTTAGCCGCCGGACCTGCCGGAGCTTGAGAATACAGACTTTGCATCGTCGTCAGTACCAGAAACAGGACGCGGATAATGGGCAGAAGACCGAGAGAACAGCAAGTAAATTAGAAGAGAGTGCGAAAATCTTCTACTCAATCTTCTATAATAATTGTTAACTGATTTTGCCGCTAGGCTTAGAATTCTTTTAATTAGTTACAATATTGTAAAACCACGAGGGACATAGAGTCAAAGTCACGTGGTTATGAGTCAAAGGGAACACGCGCGTTGTACGACGAAAAGGCGCGAGGTTGTTGAATCATCCTGGATCCTACGGTTAGTAAGCGATAACTTTAATGTTCAGCGCGTGCGTTGAGTTAGTTTATTCCTAGGTCGCAATTTAGATTAGGGACTGTGCTTTATTGGAAGGAGAAAAGGATAATTTAGAATACGTGTTAGATTTTTTAGACAATTAATAATAGTCAGGCGATATCGCACACACACACACACACACACATATATATATATATATATAAATAATTAATTTTTGTCCCTTGGTTTCTCTATATAATCGTAAACCCTTTAAATGACCTGGATGCAATTTGTCTCGGTCACTTTCTATAACATTAAAAATATGCAGGTAAAGTACAATTTATGACGGCATGCGGAACCCCACCTTTTTATCCTTGACACGTTGTTTTCCACTGTTATTATATTATATAAACCTTCAAACGTCTACTAATAGATTTATTTGACATTTCCTTAACTACTGTAAACCCATTTTCCTCCATATGTTGCAGCATATGTCGTCATGTATATAGCAAACATAAACGGCTATGAGATAACGTAACAGGAATATATTTTCTCACAGACATACTTGAGTAAACAGAGAATCGATAATTGCATATTTTCCTATTTACAGTCTACAGAAAAATGAAATATGTAAGCGGATCTGATTGTCAAACATTTCACAAGAAATGTTATCTGAAGATTTAAAAAACAGTAAAATTTATAAGCCTTTTACGCTACCTCATTTGATAAAAATTGATACTTCTAAATTTTACATCTCAATGAATTTATATCAGTGTTTCTGTTTGATATTTACATTTCGTAATAAATGGTTATTTCTAGGAAATAAACACTTGTTATGCCTGCTACTTAGAGTTAAATCTGTATATAATCAAGCAGAAAACCTTATTTGATTAGGTTCCTATTTATTCAACCTTATTATATATATATATATATATATATATATATATATATATATATATATATATATATATATATATATATATATATATATATATATATATATATATTTATATATATATATATATATATATATATATATATATATATATATATATATATATATATATTTATATATATATATATATATATATATATATATATATATATATATATATATATATATAATATGTAATAGTTTCTAAGAAATTTTGCAATTACCAGTTATACCTTTTTCTAAGAGACTTAATGCAGTAATTGGATATTTTGTGTTTAGTGAACGTGTCCTTTGGTCTCTTTGTATATATATTTATTCATCCAACCATAAAGCAGATCAAATAAATAGTTTCAGTAAGCGAGACTTCGTTACAGAAATTTATGAATTCAATTCCTGTTTGTGTAATCGCTTTGACAGGCTGGAAGTTTGATAAAACGTTAATTCATTCTGGCTGGTCGCATTTGTAGATGTGCTAATCCAGTAATTGAATGTGTTTCGTATTTGATAATAAAAACCCCCCAACTGATCTGATACATTCTTAAATGAAGCATAGAAACTTGTCGTATTTTGTCGACTCTTTTGACAGATATAACTTAAGAATCTAACATATTTTATTGATAGAATTATTTACATTGTAGATTCGATAAATACAATAGATAAATAATGTAGAATCTCTATTTAAAAGATGTTTTCTTTGAAGAAATTTTCTACAGACAACAACTACATGGAAATGAATTTCATCATTCAGAAAATAACTGCGATACAATGAATTGTAACGTAGGATTACGTCCCCCCCCATAACGGTCCTACGGAAAGCAAAATTTAAAATGTCCAGCGTCGAGTTGTAATTTTGGCAGCACGCCAAACCCAATCTGTATCGCTTGGGCAAGCAGCAGACAGTTAAATAGAAATGTACCAAAATCCGTCAAAATTTTTACATATCACAGACAGACACACACACACGCACACACACACACATATATATATATATATATATATATATATATATATATATATATAGAGAGAGAGAGAGAGAGAGAGAGAGATAGACAAAATTTTTACATATCACAGACACACACACACACACACAGACACACACACAGACACACACACACACACGCATATATATATATATATATATATATATATATATATAGAGAGAGAGAGAGATGGATAGATAGATAGATGGATATAGATACCTATATAGATAACACATACATACATATATACATACAAAGGAGGTAAACAACGATAATCAATCCTACGTTAATAACCCGAGGTACTTTCAAGAGACTATTGAATTATACTCTGAAATATTGAATACTCTGAAATTTTTTATATAGGGACAATGGACTTTTTTTATATAGGGAGAATGAAATTTTATTAAACAAGGTGCTATTTATTTGAAAGATACACGATCCAAAATTACAATTATGTGTTTGTAATGTAAAGAGTGTCAAGTCCATAATCGTAGTTTTGAGAAAAACTGGATTGACAAAAAAAAATCTTTTGTCAAGTCAGTTTTTTTAAAATTCAATTTTCAATTTTCTTAAGTAAATTTTTCCAGTTTAATTTTTGTTGAGTAAAAAGTGTTAGTTCTTGATTGGGACATAACCCCTTTGACACTAAAATGTTTTTGTTTTGGTTCATCTATCACAAATTTTCCCTTAGGAATAAAAATATTTAGGAGTGGAATTGGGCTTTGCATTCTGTACCCTGCAGTAGCCCTTGATTTTTCAAAACTGCCTGGTTTTAAAACTAATTTTAGCCTATTTTGGACTTAACATCTAAAATTTTCACTGATGAATAAAAATATTTAGGAGTGGAATTTGACTTAGCTTTCTGAACCCTGCATTATCCTTTGATTTTTCAAGCATGCCTGGTTTGATAACTCATTTTAGCCCATTTTGGACTTAATATCCTTCGCACAGCAAACACAGAATTTAGTTATAGAGTTTAGGAATGTATATGGAATTTGAAATATTTGAATACAGTAAGAGAGACTTCGTTACATAAATTTAGGAATTCAATTCCTGTTTGTGTAACTTCTTGTGTCTGCTAATAAAGTACTTGAATTTGCTCCTATTTGATATTAAAAAAATAACTATCTCATATTTCTTTAAATAAAGCATAAACCAGGTCTTATTTTATTGACTCTAATGACATATATAACTTAAGAATCCAACTTAATTTATTGAAAGAATTGTTTAAATTGTAGATTAAATAAATACAATAGATAAATGCTGTCTTTTAAACTGTTTTCTTTGAAGACATTTTCTAAAGAAGGCAACTACATTCAAATGAATTCTAGGATTAATAAAAAAAATTCTATAAAACAGTTTTTTTAATACATGGACAATGGGTATAATTCGAAGAGTATTCGAAAACAAGTTAGATATGGAATCGTCTAATGATAGAAAATGTGGGGAAGTTTTAGTAAAAATAAATATTATTTATAAGAAAGATGCACGATCCAAAATTACGGTTTAATTGTACAGTTTACTTATAGAGTTGAAACATCAAAATACTTACAATTTAACGTTTGAAATTTACAAAACCATCAGCAGGTCGCTAGTTCATTGACTTAATATATTTAAGGTCCCGGGAAAGCCTAGTGATAGCACGTCGGCTTTTGGAACTGAGATTGTTCAGATTGAATACCTACAATCCCCATAATATACTTTCGTGTCTAGGCCGGATTCGGGCACGTTAAATTCGTAGACAAGCAAGTCCTTCTATGAGGTCAATGGGTGGGGAAGGTACGATCCCCCATATGTCGCCTCTGGGGGTGCTCGGGGAAAATTGTGGTGACACTAGCCAAGTTGGACTCCGACCCTTGTGGTTCTATGATAAACCGGAGCCTCACTATTATCCTCTATGGACCTGGTCTAGAACTTTTGGCCAAGGGGCAGTAAGAACCACAACCACAACCGCAACAACAACAACAACAACAACAGCAACAACAATGTTTTAAAAACATTTTTTGGTTTTTTCAGGCAGATTAAAGGGATGTAATTTACTTACTTTAACAGATAACATTTTGCACGCAATTTTTCTTTATAAGTTTTTTCTCCTAATTTTTTTATCATTTTCACTTATTTGAAATGAACTTACATGATTAATTAATATTATAATACATTAAAAATAGTAATTTAGCTTAATTTTGAGCTTTTTAATGTTATAAAATTAAGAATTTTCAACTTTTTTATCGTCTATTCCATAATAGTTATCAATACATTGTAATGACTGCTATTGTTGACTCTATACTGTGAATTTTAATAATAAATAGGAATTAGACTTTGTAACGTAGGATTACGTTCTTCTATAACGGTCCTCCGGAAAGAAAAATTTCAGATGTCATGCGGCGCGAGTTATAATTTTGGCAGTGCGCCAAACCCAGTCTATATCGCTTGGGCAAGCAGTAAACAGTGTAGGGTTCGCGTGTTGCTCAGATGCAAATTTCTGGTAGCTGCGCAGTGCAGGCCAGTCGAAGTGAGTTCGGAGCAGGTGTCTGGTCTATTTAAGTGACACACGCTGAGTTGGCAAGAGCCCAAGAAGGGAGTGGAGATTTGTACGGTAGTACGTTACGCTATTAGTAGAGATACGAAAGAGTTGAGAAAAGTTAGATTGAAGGTGATAGCGGTATTTAACTGATAGAGCACGTATTAGTATTTAGCGTAGGTGGCTGCACGATTTCCATAGTTAGTTCAGAGCCCGATGGTTACGGGTATTGCTAGTGAACGTATATTCTGCCTGAAAGGGTTCATTACGACTTTAAAGTTCAGTTTCTTAGCACCGCAAGTTGAGGTACTGTTGTGTTATTATTTGAAGCCCCAAGTCGGTCTATGTTAGTCTACCTCTACGTAGAAAATAAAGGAATTATTTATATTTAGGCCTATTACTTTAAAGTGTGCCTGGACCGTTAGATGATTCACAGGGTACATAAGAAACAGAACCATATAACAGTTAAACAGAAAAGTACCAAAATGAGCCAAAATTTTGACATATATATATATATATATATATATATATATATATATATATATATATATATATATATATATATATATATATATATATATATATATATATATATATATGCATAACACATGCATACATATATACATACAAAAAGTCGAGCAACAATAAGTAATCCTACGTTAATAACCTGCGGTAGTTTCGTTAGAAGAGACTACCTGACATTTTTTTTCAAAATCTATTCGCAGAATTAATTAATTGCTTATGCGTGTTTATAACATTTTATTAAGTGAAAAATTACTTATTTACACATTAAACCTTTCATAAAGTTTCTGCTCATAATTTTATGTATTTAAATAAAATCCATTATATGCTATACCGCCACTAATCTTTCGGCTATCCGGCAATGGTGCAGTATTTACCACTCTGTAGTCTCCTGACGATAGTTCTCTGGTTTCAGGGAGCTATTACTTCACACATAATGAATGGCAATGTCACGTGGGTAGAAAACAGTACATTTCGGAGAATTGCCTAGAGTTAGATTTCAGGTATTTATTTATAAACTTCATGTTATGTCTCATAACTATAAGCGTTTCTTACAATCTTGAGCATTGTTTAATAATTTGTTATACAGTCTGATTGGGATATTGTAGAAAGTTGCAGTTGCTGTGTAAGTATTTTACAAGACAGCTGCAAAACTCGTATTACAAATCAAGATGTAACTAAAATATTACACTGATGTTAAATGTTCTGGGATTGAATAACATTTGAAAAAATTTATAGGAAAAATACTATAAGTTGTTTTAGCTGGCAAGCTTATATGTTTGGTTGACATAAAAGTATGTAAAATAAACATCCATTATAGATGGCATTGTTTATTCGTAGTTTGGATAAACTCTTTGCAATTAAATTTTTTTTTTAAATATACCTGTATCTGCATAATATTGTTTCAGCGGTGTTGTCTTTCAAAACATTGAATGGATCAATTCTGTTTGTGGAACATGCGAGAAATAGTTAGTGGAAATTTCACTTGCTTACATTGCCGAAGTAGTTCAGTTGGTAGAATAACCACATTGAAGTTTGTATACGCAACTTCAACCCTCGGTGCTACAAAATGGTCATTAGATGGTTCATCCAATGAAAGGAGCGCTAGTCAATGGAACGCTAGTCAACTGCAAGACAAATTTTACCTTGGTAAAATAATTACTATAATAGGATAGTAAATATTTTAGATAAATAAACTAATCAAAATGTATCCAGGGCAACAAAGTGTCATTGGCCTCAAGAGAAAGGAGATACATGAGAGAGAAAGTCATTGGAATCAACATATCCTCGTCCTGATGAATTAGTTCAGTTGGTATGACGAATGTCATGGAAATTTTTCCCACTATACCAAAAAATCATTGAAAGACATATTATATATATATATATATATATATATATATATATATATATATATATATATATATATATATATATATATATATATATATATATATATATATATATATATATATATATATATATATATATATTTACTAATAAATAAAGATGCCCCTAGGTCAACATACTGTATTGTTGGCTTAAAAAAGAAAGGATGATGTGTGAAAGAAAGCCATTGTAAATAATGCTTCCTCACATTGGTGGAGCAGTTCAGTTTGTATAAAGAATCGTATGAAAAATTTCCTCAAGATGAAAAAAAATTAATGAAAATGCATGTAGGTGAATATACTGTACTGTTGGCTTAAAAAATAGAGGGTTGATATGTGACAGAAAGCCATTGTAAATAACACTTCCTTGCATTGCTGAAGTTGCTTAGTTTGTATAACGAATCGTATACGAAATTTCCCCACGATGAAAGAAAAAGTCATTGAAAAAATTAATTAATTGATAAAATGTATCTAGGTCAATATACAGCATTGTTGGCTTAAAAAAGAAAGCGAGGATATGTGACAAAAGTCACTGGAAATAACACTTCTTCACATTGAGGGAGCACCTCAGTTTGTATAAATAATTGTATAAAAAATTTCCTCTCATTGAAAAAAATCTTTATTAATAAATTAATTAATCAATTAATATAAATACATCTAGGCCAATATACTGTACTGTTGGCTTAAAAATAAATGAGTGATATGTAACAGAAAGTCATTGGAAATAAAATTCCTTGCATTGCTGAATTTGTTAAGTTTGTATAACGAATCGTATAAGACATTTCCCCACGAAGAAAAAAATAGTCTTTGAAAAAAAAATTAATTAATAAATAAAAATGTATGTAAGTCAATATACTGTACTATTGGCTTAAAAAAGAAAGGTGTGATATGTGACACAGAGTCACTGGAAATAACACTTCCTTGCATTGCTGAAGTTGCTTAGTTCGTATAACGAATCGTATAAGAAATTCCCCCGCGATGAGTCATTGAAAAAATTAATTAATTAATAAATAAAACTGCCCGTACGTCAATATAAATATTGGCTTAAAAAGAAAAGGGTAATATGTTACAAAAAGTCATTGAAAATAACACTTCATCGAATTGCTGTAGTGTCTCAGTTCGTATAACGAATCGTATAAGAAATTTTTCCACGATGAAAATAAGTCATTGAAAAAAATTAATTAATAAATAAAAGTGTATCTAGGTCAATATTATGTACTGATATCTAAAATAAGAAATGGTTGATATGTGACAGAGAGTCATTGAAAATAGCACTTCCTAATAATTGAAAAGGTTTTTAATTTTTTTTCCTGTTTAATGCTTCACTCACTTGAGAATATCGACCTTGAGGTTTGGAGATGCGAGTTCGATCCTTGTCTCTAGCAGACAGTCCTAAACTGACTATCAGTTAACTGTAGGGCTGTAATTGAAATATATATTTTGTTCTTTCAGAGTGCAATCAAAAATGGATGTGATCAGGTTCATTACTATTATGTTGCGGTGTCAAAATCAAAGCAAATCAACTTGTACATGTTTTGGAATCATTCCAAGAACAGAAGTCAGAAAGTTGCTTAGACGATTCTAATAAAAAAATAAATATACGTATATTTTAAGCAAAAACGTATATTCTGATTTATGTTGTTGAGGGAATAATCTAAACACGCTATAGAAATACAGCCAAACGTTAATGTCTAAATTCGCACTTTAACTTGAAATATTCTATGCTAAACTGGTTCGGAATGTTTAATTACAATATTGCTAATGCAATATATTGGAAAGACAAGTGTGTTCACCTACTGCAACTTAAGAAGAATATTTTATGAGTACCGAGGAACAAAAACAAGTCAGTCAGCGTTAGTACAAGATGGACTTATGCATATGTTTAGTGTTTGTTTTTAATACTATTCCTTGTTCAGGGGCGTAGCTACCGTGGAGCAGTTGGAGCGGACTGCTCCAGGCGCACGAACCATGGGGGCGCAAAATTTGAAAGAGTGAAATAAAAATTTGTGAAAACTTTTGCATAAAAAAATTTCGATTTGTCACATTTTCTATAAAATATACAAAAAAATAAATGAAATATTTTTAAGTAAATAAAACTATAAGCACCTAAATATATTCGAATGTACTTATCATAATTTTGATTTCAGAAAATTTTCATTGTAAATTTAACACTTTATATACCTCTAATAAACCTATAAAAATGTATGATGATTGCTAAGAATGTTTAAAAGCACTACTATAGGCACTTACTATACGTATTATAGGTTGTGTTGGACTGCAAAGGAGTTACATGTATCCGGTGAATCCCCTGAGCGCCAAATATAAACATTTTTATATCCGGTTCTACTAGTGTGAGAGATAACATAAGATCACCCTGTCCATTATATTAGGGCGATTCTGCGTTTGCCTGGGTAAATAACTCATCCGACTGATATCGAAATTAGAATTCAAAATATTTGCTATATCGCTCCAAAATTTACTGGAATCATCTGAGCAGTTCCTTGAAGATTCGAGGTTTTTTGAGATTGTTTCTTTTAAAACTAATTTCTCGTTAATAAAAGTGAGGAAGAGAAGAAGTATTTCGTTGGAAAACGCATTTCAGCACTGCTGTTTCATTTGTGAAAATACCTGGAGTATACATGCATTCAACATTTTTGTTGGAAAAGCTCCTCGTATTGCGGAGCAGTTGACACATCTGAATCCATTTCAATTACATCTATTGAATGACAAATGTAAGCAGAATGTAACAAGTTATTTAGCAAAGAAATCAACTATCAAATATTAAAACTAATATTGTGTATGACAAATTAAAGTACTTCCGGTTTCACTATCCTGCGTTTAAACAGAAGAGTAATGTTATAAATAATATTTGTACACAAAGCAGTGTTCAATACTCAGGGATACGTAATTTTCGTATTTGCGAAGTAGATGCGAATAAATGGGAAATTTGCCGATATGAGCGAATAAATGCAAAAATAAATTTTTTCTCCTTTTCGGCAAAAACTCGGTAATAAATGGCTCTAAAGGAAACAAAATTAGTTAATAATAGTAATTTATTGAGATAATTGCTTAACTAAGACCATCCACGGTCTTTAACTGAGAGATCTCACTCTCGTACGGATTTGCTCCGAGTCTCCACTCAGGATCAGCCTCCTTTGTCCTCCCACACTGGGGGTTTCAAAATTCCTTTCTCTTTCGCTCCCCACGCCTGGACACTCCTTGGTGCAGGTGGCAAAGAAGGGATCGAAAGGCAGCCCCTTTTCTGAGAAGTGTGGGTGGTAATTCTTCCCTCACATCTATAAACAAACGGGGAGTTGCTGTCCCACGCTGGACAGTCTGTTACGGGGTAAAGATAAAAAAAATTAGAGGCCCTTCTCAACTGTCACATGGAAACCGTGTCACTAAGAATTCTGTTACTTACCTATCCAAGTAAGTAAAATTGTGATTATTTTAAATAAAGGCGAAATTTTTAAATGAATATATATATATATATATATATATATATATATATATATTGCGAATTGCGAAGGAATGCAAAATTTTATATATTGTACTTTTTTTGAGAAATTTCGATATTTTTATGCGAAATTTACGCACTCCTAGCAATAATATGAATTCTTAGTTAAACTTTCTTTGAGTTAACCGAAAAAGATTAAAAAATGGGCACAGTACAAAAACATATGAGCAAATATAACATTTGTGTTTGACTTTCAATCACAAATGTTATACTTGCAATATTAGTGCAAATCAGATGAACTAATATTGCAAATAAACAGATGTAATTATATTTGTATTATTAGCATAACTATAACTATCATAATTCATTGAATTAGAATCCCGTAAACACCACCGAAGTCAATAACGTGTTTACTCGTGTTTGGAATTTGGGTGCAATGTGCAACCAAATTCCAAAATGTAATCATAATAAATAGAAATTAAACTAAATTGTAATAGCAGTTTTCAGTTTTATCTTAAACTTTTATAGTTTTGTCGATAAAATAAGTTTTAGTTAGGGAGACTGTTGAAAAAAATAGTTGCATTCGGGCAAAAATGGAGGCAAGTAAATAATTTTATTAGTAGTAAAATTAGAGTGCAAATATTAGGTTAATTGTAAAAGCTCAGCACAGATGTACGTTTAGTCAAAACATTCGAAATTAAAAAGAAGTTAAGACTTTATGAGGGACTAAATCTAAATGGAAATTTTGTCTGTCAGTTTAAAAATATTTTAAAAAGTTCTTTCATAAATAGTATCACTAATCCTTTCAATATTAAATTTCAATATTAAGTTAGCTTCAATATTAAGTCTCAAGAGCGCGGTGGACCAGTTCTTAAGAGCAGCGGGCCAGTGATCTCAACGTCTCTGGTTCGATGCTTGTCGCTGCAAATTCACCGCCGTGTACACTAATGGCGGCCGGTGCACGTAAAATTTGTCGTGGCTGCAATGTCCTCCAAGTTCTCACATTACCTCTGGAGGTGTTGGGTCAAGTGCATCGGTCTCCTCACTTGCCTCGGTTCTAAATAACGGGACCGGCCCTTTAGCCAAGTCGGACTCCGACCCTCACGGTGCTATTAAAACCTGGAGCCGTACCACTCCTGCCAATAGCTTTAATTGGACTTGAACTGATAGATGCTATCGGTCAAGGGGCATCAGAAACAACACTAATAATTTCTAAACCTTTCTTTCAAGTTCATCTTAAATTGTTAGAAATATTAAAAACAGATCAATGGAGATTTTGAATGTATTAAACTATTTCATAAATGCATTTGAAAACTGTTCATAGAGACAATCATACATTATACATCGTGCACCGATGCCTGAACTACATCAATTAGGCCCTGTGGTACAGCTCGCTGGTTTTCGGTGCTGAGGGTGCTCGGATCGAATCCCGGCGTCGCGCCACGAAAACGCCCCCGTTTGTGTCGTCCCTTTATAGGGGGTAATGCTGCCGCCTATATGGTGCCACCATAATAAAATGGACAGTAAACTGCGGCGAATTATAGGCGAATGTTTGAAGACAAGTGCCTCCGCTTTAACAGAAAAAAAATGTTTGAATCTTGTTGCCATTATTAATTTTTATTGTGAATTTTAAGAAGCACTGTGTTATGGGAAAAATGCAAGTAATTAGGTATGTCGAAACAAAATTGATTTAGTTAAAAACTGTTAAATTAGTATACGTATTTTACCCTGCAAACCTGTCAGAAAACACACGTAAAAACAGATGATTTCGAGTGAAAATGTCCCATTCCTATCTGATCTAAATATCTTACACCAAAAATATTTTTAAGCTTTTTCTGTAACATAAAACTGAGAAACAGAAAAATGATGCTTTTTATTTTTTTTTTATCAGCATTTTATAGTATAATGTTCATTTAGTGTTCAAATAGTGTAAATGCTCATTTAAATGACTCTTGGGAGTTTTGTATTCCCCTTGGAACAAAAAAGGCCTTTTAAGTTCAAATATATACATCAATCAAAGTTCAAATATATAAATCTTTAATTTATCAATAATTTTGTGAAAGTCTGTCTAAATTTTAATTTTATATTTCGAGCCTGATCGATCGTAAGCTGCGACTAGAGTCTGATAAAAGCTTCTGATCAGCCTCTGACCAGGCCGCGCATTGAATTTTTGCCCGGTGTCGGACACTAGTAGATATTCTCATAAGGCGGCCACACACATCTGCACTGCACAGTATTCAGGGGGGAAACGAGGGATTTATGGGGAGCGCTCTGCAGCGATCCTCCCCTCAGTCGGTGTTCTCCACAGATCATCAAAAGATTCGAGGGACCTTGGGGAGAGGACCGTGACTAATCGACCCCCAAAATGCGTCAACAGGTGTCGGGGGACTGCGTACTGAAGAATTGTCTAGATGTATGTGACTGCAGCATCAAACGTTACCAGTTGAGTGTCTTATCAGGAAAATTGAGATGTCCGAAGCATCTTCAAACCCTATGGCAAGAGTCAATACAATCCTTAAATGGGCGGGGGTAGAATTCTCTAACGGTCAACTTACCGACTCCTCCCACTACAAGAAAAAAAAAGATGCAGGGGTCCGAACAGAGTTTTTTTTTTAAAATACATAACAGCCTTAACATCGGTGCAGAATAGAGGCAAATATTCTTGCAGTGTAAGAATTTCAAGATGATTCGTGAGTAATGTGTTACACAATTTTTAAAACTTATTGAGATAGTGGACTGTAATTTATTGTTCTGCTCGTGAGACTTCGTACAATTTAAGAACTATTACTAAATTACTTATCTACTCGTACAGCGTGTTGAAGGATTCACCGACGTATAATTTTAAAAGTAAGTGATTTATTTATAAATTATTATGTTAGTCGATATTGCAACATTAAAAATAATAAGTACTACATATTAGTTACGTATTATAGCTGAAAGTTGGAAGCATTTCAGTTGGCGGCAAGCATTTTCAGCAGCAGCATGTTATAAAAATACAAATATGTATGTGGAAACCACATGAGATAATTTATTTTAAAAATCTGAAATGAAAAAAGAAATTTCGATTATAAATAATTTTAGATCTAATTAAAAATTGCGTGCCAATGACAAAACAAAAATACACAAAAAGTATTCAAAATTGGTGTTTAAAGAAACTCAAATCATTAGAACCATAAGTCTTAGGATGCTTAAATTTTGCATGGAGGTTGCTATTATGCCCTAGGTGCTCGTTAAGAAATCTTTTTTAATAAATTAGAATTTTAATGGGGCTAATAGGGGCCTAATCCTCTCCCCCCAAAACACAAACACACACACACACTCACACTGTATCTCTAGAATTATGAGACCTAGGAAGCTGAAGTTTTGTATGGTAGTTTCTCTTAGGCCCTAGAAGCGCACAAAGAAATCTTATTTTTTAAATACAAAATTTAGGGGGTTTAAGGGAGCTTAATCCCCCCCAAAAAAAAACAACAACAGCAACTACAAAAACCTACCTCTGGTACATATTTTCCAGAAAGTTAAAATTCTGAATGATGTTGCTCTTAGGCCCTAGATGCCCCCTAAGAAATATTTTTAAAAAATTCTAAGGGAATTTTTTTAGATATTTCTTTAGGGATAGGATATGTCACAACACCGTCTTCGCTCTTTGGCTTCTATATCAATTGAAAGAACAATAGCTTGTCAACTTGATCTGGAGAAAGTGATTGACCGATTTGCAAACGAGAAAGCGAGAAAGCGAGAAAACAAGAATTTTGAAGTTTTTTATGTAGAAACTGGACATGCATAAGTACATTTTGTCAATATAGTTTATAAAATATGTAGTTAATATAAGTAGACACTCCGTACTTAAAGAATTATAATTTGTTTTATTATTATATTTATACACTGCTGGCCACCCAAATTGCAACACCAAGAAAGACAAGAGATATCACAACAAAATTTATTTTGTAGATAACATGTTGACCAAGTATCAAATGATTAAATTTATAGACTTCAGTGAAGTGTGGTTCCTGCCAAAATCAGTAGCCAGAGTAGCCGCCATTGTTGGAGATCACCGCTGCCACACGCCTCGGCATTGATTCAAAGAGACTTTGGATGAGTTCTTGGGGTACAGCAGACCAAGCAGCTTCCACACGTTGCCAAAGTTAATCTGCTGTGGCAGCTGGGGATGGAATCTGGGGCAATAGTAGAGCAACCATGGACCACATGTTTTCTATCGGCGAAAGATCCGGAGAACGAGGTGGCCAGGGAAGCAATTCAATCTGGTGATTGACGAAGAATCGTTGGACAATGCGTGCCACGTTTGGTCGCGCATTATCCTGTTGAAATATGGCTGTGGGCAAGCCCTGAAGGAAAGGCAGGACAACTGGCTCCAACACCTCGGAGATGTAGAGCTGGCTGTTTAAAGTACCGGCAATGCGTACTAGAGGCGTGCGAGAGTGATATCCAATACCACTCCATACCATAATATCCGGTGCAGGACCAGTGTGGCGGTGCATAACGCAGCTGTTCAGCATCCTCTCTTCACGGTGTCTCCAGACTCGAATGCGACCATCGTGGTGTTGCAGACAGAAGCGTGACTCGTCAGTAAAGACAATTTCATTCCATTCTGCCGTCCACATCCTTCTGTAATCGCACCATTGGCGGCGGAGACGTCTGTGGTTCTGCAACAAGGGTAGACAAAGCAATGGACGTCTTGCGGACAGACCACTCTGCTGTAAACGGCGTCGAATGGTACGCGCAGACACTGGATGATGCGTTACAGACTGCATGTGCTGTGCTATGGTTCGTGATGTGACTGAGCGATCCGTCACTGCCATGCGCACAATTTGCCTGCCATCACGTGAAGTGGTGTGCTGAGGTGGATGCGATCGAACACGCCGGTCCGTCGTACCCTCCTGCATCCAACGATCACATATCCGCATTACAGTTGTTTGGTTTCGTCCAACACGACTACCGATTTCCCTGAAAGATAATCCACAATCTCGGTAGGCCACTATCCTTCCTCTGTCGAACTCGGATACTTGATCAAAAGATGATCGCTGTTTTCGACGAGGCATAATTGATCGTTTTTTTTTAAAAAAACACAAGAAAAACACAATTGCCGAACTTGAAATCGTCGAAATCTCTAAGCCTTAAATAGCGCTTTGAAGTGGCGCCACAGGCGCGTTTGATGTGCGTCTGCGCTGAAATTCTAATCATTTGCATATCTCACCTCTGCTAATGAATGTTGTAAATTTCATGTTATTTGCATGTTTCCTTCAGAGTATTGCATTTACAGTGGCCAGCAGTGTATTTATTAAATTGAATTTCTTATTGTTGAAATGTCTTGAATTTAAAATAAACTGTTATCAAGTAAGATTTTAAATCGAAATAAGAGTATATAGAAAACAAATTTCACCAGAACTCTTCCGAGAAAAAAATGGGGCGCACCGATTTCATTTGCTCCAGGGCGCTAAATATGTAGCTACGCCACTGTCCTTGTTAGTTTTTTTAAATATCCAATGATTTCTTCCACTGGGGCAATATTTCACACATATGTTTTTTTATAATATAGGAACATCGTGGTTGAATATTTCAACAACAGCTGCAATATCCAAGAATAGCCGTAATTGAATAGCTTATAGTAAACTACTAAAACAAGTTTCGTTTCCCTACACAAACATTCATACTTTATGCTTATAGGTAGAAATGTTTTGAAAGAACTATTAAAACATGAATTCCTATGTATTTATATTTTTGCCAGTGTGAATAACATAATAATTATGAGATAAAAATAAGTTTTTATATACCATGCTTTTAAATTTTCTGTTGAATCATATAAACTTGACAATTCTATGCATCAATAAATACTTTTTAGAATTTTTTTGATGAATTATCCCATCAACTTGAAAGAAAATGAAGTCAATTGGAAGTTAACTTGCATATCACTTTTCGTTCTCGTTCCAGCCAATAGATGGCTGCACCAGTCTACAAAACAAAATTAACTGAAAATAACTGTAAATTAACTTAATTCTGCTTAAAGATGGCTAAACGTATTTAAAAAATGCATTGTCATCGTGTTCTGAGCTATTCTAAAAGTTTCAAATGTCTGTCGGAAAGTTAGTTAAAAATCGATTGCAAGATTTGTACTTGACAAACGCGCACACAAACACACATACACACAAACAAGAAAGAAAGTTAAAAAAATGGTAAAAATGCGTACTCTCCATGAAAATACATAAAATTTTGCCCAACAGTATGCCTCTAATTTGTTTCCAGCCGTAAGTAAAATCGGTAAGTAACAAATATGAAGTCAATATAAAATCCTTATATTTTTGCAGCGCTGTATCAAAGATATACATCTCCAGATTGCAAGTATCTTGAACATAAGTTTCGCATTTATTACAGGCATCTTCAGCAAGGCATAACCAATAAGAACGCTGCAGAGAAAGGAATTCCTAATGGGGAAATTTCTGTAATATTTTACTGGTGACTGGCAAAGTGCAGTCAATCAGCCCATTTCGGAAAGAATCATCATCTGTCGCGGATTGTGGTACAAAATTTACAGCGCAAGAAGATAACAATATGCATAAGTTTTTGGGTGACAGAACGTCGAGGAATTCAAGAAAAGCTAATTATAAACATGCCTGTTACATAAAAGAAGGTTTCTTTGTCATTCAAATATTATAATGCATAAGCTTTGTATTAGTTTAAATACGCCCTCATATTCAGTATGTATAAAACGTACATCAACAAGTACGGTTTATAAAATCGAAAACGAGAGCTTCTTAAAGTAGATGGAATGCGCGGAGAACATCTAATGCGATAATAGTTAAATTCTCTGTTAAAAACAAGGGGCAGAGATCGAAGTTTAAAAAAATACATTCCTTTTCCTGTTCAGACTAAAGCGTTTAATAGGCTTTGCTTTTGTGATAAGTCAATAGAGGTAATTTAATCTAAAATGCTTTTCAGCCTGAAGAAGAAAGACATATCTTACTCGGTAGCTGTCGTATGTCCATAGGGATGAATGGATGCAACTGTAGTTTGGGCACATGCTATTGGGCACCTAAATGGTTTTAGTCCGATATATGCCGTAGCGTCACTACAGTTTGGACCGAGCATCCCCAAGGGCCACTTGTGGTGAACTCGCACCCTCCCCCCCCCCACCTACAAACAACACAGATGGACTATTTGGCCTTCCGATTTAATGTGCTCATACCCGCCTTAGACACGAGAACATAAAGTGGCGCTTGTAGGAACTCGAACCAACCTACATATGTTATTCAAAAACTAAAAGCCTTTTTTGCCTTTATATTGTTTTATAAAAAATTATCATGACAATTTTAGCTCTTTATTTTTCTTAAGGGCTTTATAACTTCTATGGGCAGTACATAACTGAGATAAACCATCTTAAACGTTAAGTATAAATCTAAAATTTAATCAGTAATGTTGGAAAATAGTCTAAGATTTTCGTCTTATGCTGCTAATTGTGTTGCAAATGAAACTAATTTTATCTGAATATAAGATATTTCAAATGTATAGCTGTACACAACCGGGATAAACCATCTTAAACGTTAAGTATAAATCTAAAATTTAAGCAGTAATGTTGGAAAATAGTCTAAGATTTTTGTTTTATGCTGCTAATTGTGTTGTAAATGAAACTGAATTTATCTGAATATTTGATATTTCAAATGTATAGCTATGAACAACCGGGATAAGCCATCTCAAACGTTAAGTATAAATCTAAAATTTAATTAGTAATGTTGGAAAATAGTCTAAGATTTTCGTCTTATGCTGCTAATTGTGTCGCATATGAAACTAGTTTTATCTGAATATAAGGTAATTCAAAAGTTTAGCTGTAAACAACCGGGATAAGCTATCTTAAACGTTAAGTATAAATATAAAATTTCATCAGTAATGTTGGAAAATAGTCTAAGATTTTCGTCTTAAACCGCTAATTGTGCTGTAAATGAAACTAATTTTATCTGAATATAAGATATTTTAAATGTAAATCTGTACACAACCGGGATAAGCCATCTTAAACGTTAAGTATAAATTTAAAATTTAATCAGTAATGTTTGAAAATAGTCTTAAGATTTTCATTTTATGCTGCTAATTGTGTTGTAAATTAAACTGATTTCATCTTAATATAAGATACTTTAAATCTATAACTGTACTCTTTTTTTTGTGTCTCCTCCTAATAAACGAAAGGGCGATCAAACCTCCGTTACGATGAGATACCATATCAAATAAAACGATTCCAATAAATAAGCAGCAAAAAAGCCACCGATACCGAACATCCTGAAATGCGAATTCTCGGCGTGCTGAGGAACTAATAAATAACAGGGGTAATCTCTCCTCATCTTAAATGTCGACAGAATCTACAAAATTGGTATTCCTCGCCTACCACAACTCTTAGCGACAACCCACGGGTCCGCGCTTAATTCACGGCGACTCGTGGCCTTGTAAATCGTGTGCCATCTTCACATAAATAAACCTTACGGACTTCTACCGGGCCAGAAAAAAAAAATATATATATATATATATATATTTATATATAGATATATATATATATATATCTCCATCCATATCTATTTTCCTGCGAAACGGAAGAATTCATTACACGAAGTGAACTCTAGAACGGCGGGCAGTAAAATCGGAAATGGATGGCCCGGTGAGTTTGGCGGTACGGGAGGTCCTGATTCGTCTGCACATAAATACCCCCTAGTAGTCGTAAATTAGAATGAATTCTTCTGGCAATGGTAGCAGAACCGAAAGAATATCGTCCTCGCTGGTGTTTAACCTTTTTATGGCAGAAATAGATCAAGTTGTATAAAAGATGGCAACGGGAATTAGAAGACTCCGAGCTTTATTTAATGACAAAGGGATGGGGGAAAAATGCAGGCTACTGTGTAGAGAAATAAGGAAGAAGATCTGGGTTTGTGATAATTATTAACGGAGAATAAGGTTACATAATGCTGCTTCATGTTTATTTTTTTGGGTTAAAATTAATCTAGTTAATGCGATATAGTATTTCATGCTACAGTTTGGGGAATTTTGTACATTTTTTTTTCTTTGGAGGTTGCATAACACTTGAATTATAGGTACATAATTAAGGCCAGAATGTTAAGAAAATAAGTAACACGATGAAAAATATTACAAAAGAATTCTTAATTACTTTTAAAGCTGTTTCAAAATAAAAGTACGGCTTCTTTTTAATTTATTTTAAGACATAAAGAGTAAAATGTATAAAATACATGAATATTATATGTACATAAATTAATACGATATTATTAAGGTGGTATAGCATTTAATGCTACAGAAATGTTTAGTGTTTGGGAATTTTGTAGATTTTTCTTCGGAAGTTGCATAAAACTTGTATTATAAGCATGAAATTCAGGTCAGAATGTTAAGAAAATAAGTAACACGATGCAAAATATTACAAAAGAATTCTTAATTTCTTTTAAAACTATTTCAAAATAAAAGTACGCCTTCTTTTTAAGTTATTTTAAGACGTAAAGAGTAAAATGTATCAGATACATGAATGAATTCTTTTGTAATATTTTGCATCGTGTTACTTATTTTCTTAACATTTTGGCCTGAATTTCATGCGTATAATTCAAGTGTTATGCAATACATGAATATTATATTTACATGAGTTAATGCGATATAATTAAGGTGGTATAGTATTTCATGCTACAGAAGTCTTTGGGGAATTTAGTTAATATTTTTCTTCAGAGGTTGCATAACACTTGAATTAAAGGTACAGAATTCAGGACAGAATGATAAGAATGTTAATGCTGCTTCATGTTTATTTTTTTGGGTTAAAATTAATCTAGTTAATGCGATATAGTATTTCATGCTACAGTTTGGGGAATTTTGTACATTTTTTTTCTTTGGAGATTGCAACACGATGAATATTATATGACACAAAATATTACATAAGAATTCTTTATTACTTTTAAAACTGGTTCAAAATAAAAAAACGGGCTTCTTTTTAAGTTATTTTGAGACTACAGAGTAAAATGTTAACGATAAATGAATATTATATGTACATAAGTTAATGCGATATTATTAAGGTGGTATATATTTAATGCTACAGAAATGTTTAGTCTTTGGGGAATTTAGTTCATTTTTATTTCTTTGGAGGATGCATAACACTTGAAGTACAGGCATGAAATTCAGGCCAGAATTTTACAAAAATAAGTAACATGATACAAAATATTTCAAAAGAATTCTTTATTATGTACTTTTAAAACTGTTTCAAAATAAGAGTACGGCTTCTTATTTAAGTTATTTTAAGACATAAAGAGTAAAATGTGTCAGATACATGAATATTGTATGTACATAAGTTAATGCAATATTATTAAAGTGGTACCCCAAACAGTAAACATTTTATGCTACAGAAATGTTTAGAGTTTGGGGAATTTTGCATATTTTTTTTTCTTTGGAGGTTGCATAACACTTGAATTATAGGCATGAAATTCAAGCGAGAACGTTAAGAAAATAAGTAACACGATGCAAAATATTACAAAAGAATTCTTAATTACATTTAAAATTGTATCAAAATAAAATTAGGGCTTCTCTTTAAGTTATAAAGAGTAAAATGTGTGAATATTATAAGTAAGTAAGGATAACAGTTAAATTCAAAAGATATAAGTCATAGTTAAATAAAATAATTATTCTTATAGTTAAGTTAAAATATTCATGAAGAGATACGACAATTTAAATAAATCATGCATGATGTTTTATGAATGAAATACACTCTTTCCTTTTTGAAATTTTATAAATCACACACACATTTATCATATTTATATTACTCATTTCAATAGATTTTCAAATGTTAAAAAATAATGAATTAGGATTTTCATGAATTAAAAAAAATGTAAAATGACAGAAACATTCTAAAAATGCGGAGCTATTTTTATTTCATTTATCAAATCACATAAAAAAAATCTAAAAAAAACCTTAAGTGGAAAATATTCGATTTAGAAAAGTATTCTACGAAGAAATCGTTTCATCTGCAGTAGTTATAAAAGTAAATTTTAGATGAAACAAGATCAAATCTTACAACAAATAGTGATTTAGTGCTATGTATATATTTATATAACTTTGTTTTTAAAACCATAAGACTATCTACTTTAGTCTCTTTTTTATTTTCTTTGAGGGGAAAAATTGGTAATTTATGATTTATTTTTTCAATAGTCATTTCTAATTATATTTGATAAAAAATTATGTATTTATACAGGATTATGCATATGAGATACAATTATCTCTACTAAAGAAATCTAAGCAAACAAAAAATCTAAATTATAACGTATAATACCTATCGAATTGGACATTAATACAAATACTTTTTTTGTGACACACAATAGCAGCTCTAATTATTTATTATTATTATTACTTATTATTATACATAATTATTAATTATTATTATTATAGTTCCCTGCCATGTTGTTCAAAAGAAATCTCCCAAGTTCGCTATAGGTGTATGAGGAAATAAGAAAGTCAATCGATTTCGTCCTATTATAATCAGTCAGAACCTCGTGTGTACATTAAACAATTTTGTCCTATCTTCCTTGACATCATTTAACACTTTAAGTATCACGTTATGATGTGAGGATTTTCATTAAGTAGTTCGCATCCGTAGATATTGCTCATAGGATATTGGTTTTGAACTGAATTCTGTAGTTTTTGCTAATTAAACATGGCTTTCTTATGCAATTCACTCAAACAGAATGCGTGATTATGCTATTAATGATGGATTCATAACTTTGTTCTAGTGATGCCAAAAGTATGTAGTCTACCGACTACAATTTATAAACATGTAGTGTATTATTTAATTACTCATGATATTCTAATATTTTTCTATTTGTTAGTATAATTGGTTCTTACATATAATATTGGTTAGTATTACATTCTCTTTGGTTTTTCAAATGCTATTCTTATTCTTGCTATTTGCATTGGTTAATTATTAGTTTTAATTGTTAGTTAATACTATATTATTTTTACTTAAGAATTTCAACTTTTTCTTCTAATGTTGTGTATTATTGTTGTTTGGATTAAACATTTATTATATAATAAATTATTTATTTTACTTAAGAAATTCATCTTATTACTTCATCAGTTATGTTTTTTGGTTTAAACCTTTATTCTATATTATATGTTTGAGGTCAAATTAATAATCTTGTTGTGTAAATATATTATTTTACTCAAGAATTTCAACTTATTAAATTTTATATTCTTATGTTTTGTTTTTTGGTTTAAACATTTATTAAACAATAAATATTTGAGGTTAAATTTATAAACATGTAGTGAATTATTTAATTACTAAAGATATAATTCTTCTATTAGTTAGTATAATTGGTTCTTACATATATTATTGGTTAATATTATATTCTCGTTGCTTTTACCAATGCTACACTTATTCTTGCTATTTGCATTGGTTAATAATAAGTTTTAATTATTAGTTAATATTATATTCTCTTTGCTTTTTACAATGCTACTCTTATACTTGCTATTTGTATTGGTATTTAATTATAATTATCATATAAATAATATGTTAGTATAGGAGACCATATTCTTTTCTATTCATGAGCTGTAGCAAACCATTTTTAGCGACTGGCAATTTACCATGTCAAACTAATCATGTCAATGCTCGGTACATTGATACTTATTGGGGTACCTATGGATCCTCAAACCGTTACCAATATTCCACATCCTCTTTCTCTGTGCCCTTTTCAGGTTATCAAGTCAGGCGTAACACATTGGTTTTTTAGAGATGCTCTAATAAGCTATGCAAAACTTGTCCCCTATCTAACAATTCTCAAATTCAAGTTAATTCACAAAAACAAAAAAAATTCTTTAAAGCATATAATTGCATATATAAAATTACCTGCAGTTGTTGTCATATGGAATATATTGGTCAGACTTCTAATCCACTACATATTAGAATTAATTTTGCAGAATTAATATTAAAAAATGTAACATACAAAAGAGTCAACCACTAAATATAGAGTTTGATCATTTCAATAAATATAATTTTGAGAAAATTATTATATCCATTGTTGACATTATTAATTCTCCATCTGACAGGTTATTTTATGAAAATATATATATGCAAAATCATAAAACTATTTTTCCATATGGCCTAAATCAAATATTTAAGCAGAAAAATATAGTTAAGTTCAATTTTACTGATGTATCAGCTAATCCTATTTACCCACAACTAATCGAAGAGACTAAGATAGCAAAAAGAACTAAAAGAGGTAAAAATAACAATAAATGTAAGACTTTTGAAGGTAATGCTTACAAAAATGCTATATTAAAGTTTCAAGAATTGTTTATAAATGATTATCAATATAAAAAATTAAAATCTTGGATTTTTCTGTCTATAAAAACCATATCATTATGTTATATCATCTATTTTTAAGTACTAAACTAAAGAATTGTCATTTTCAGCATTTGGTATATGATTTACTTTTAACACGAGCTAAACATTTAAAAATAAACTTATTTAAAAAATATGACAATGTAAATAATACTTAATGTGTCATAAATTATACTAGCCCTAAATTAAATAATATAAATTTCAATTGTATATTTGATAAACTACATGATATGTTTCCAGTAAAAGAAATAAAAATTAAATGTTCTTTTAAATATACACTGCCTTTGGATGGACGTATATTTAACTATAATCAGGTATCACAAAATTATTCTCAATCTATAAATTTAAATTGTTTATGTCATCTGCCCAAATACAATAGTTACGTTGACACTGCACATGGTCATATAATAACAGGCAATTTAGATTTAGTTCATAATTTAGCACTGCGTGAGTTAATGAATTTGGGAACTAAATATCGTTTACCTAGTACTATGAATAATAAAATGATAGTAAATATCTTAAATGATGATTTAGATAAATCTTTATATATAAAAGGCAAAGTCTGTGTGTGTGTGATCGAGTTTTTGTCTGCTCGCGGCGCAGCGCAAAGACGGTAGGTCGGACAGTCTTGAGATTCGACACGAAGATGCCTCCCGAGGTCTCATTATGCACCTCGAAGCCCTTTTTTCGATTTTTTAATTAGATTTTCCGTAATTAAATATTTAGTCGCGATTTGGAGCTCCCGGACGAGTAAAAGCTCCGTAAATCCTAACGTATCCGTCCAAGAATTTTTTTTTTCGGACGAGCCTATAAGGAAATCACAATTAAAATTGTCTGTCTTAATTTATCGATTAATTGTGATTTTTTTTCGATCGCCTGTACGCACCCGTTTTTCGGAAAAAAGCGCGATTTTGTCCGTGACCCTTTTTTCCAAATTGTCGAATCGATACGTAAATGTCGTTACATTTTTACGAAATTTTTATCTCAGAGACCCTAGACATCACAGTTTCGAAAGCCAGAACCAAAATTAATTTACAAATTGTAGTTATTTTTTAATAATTTATTTTATGATTCGGAAACTCTCGCGGGAAATCTCATTTTGGAGATTTCGTTCTTCATTTCCGGACGAAGGTAAAGCGGGTGAAAATAGGCGTGTCTTTTTCGACGTCATGCACGTGATGTGTTGGGGCGTTTGTTTTCTATGAGGGATTGGGTGGTTAAAGGAAATCGATTACTATTGCAGTGATAATCGATTAAAAAATCACATTTAGTAATGCCGTAATTTTTTTGGCCAACACTTAGTTAATATCATATAATTTGTGGTGTGTTTGTGGAAAAAATCTATGAAGATTTCAAAGAATTTCAGCATGTGGAGGATGTGATATATTCTCTTTCAAGGAAATCGATTACTATTGCAGTGATATTCGATTAGTAATCCTATGTCAAAAATTTTGCCAAAATGTGCCAGAAAGGATTAAATTTATATGGGTAAAATAATGTATCGTGGTGAGGAAAAGGATGACAGCGACGCCCATTAACAAAGGGTTAAGGCTACTAAAAAATTGGTAATTACATTACCCGAGTAACGCCGGGACGGGTACAGCTAGTTTATTTATAAAATAGCTATTAATTATTCTATCCCAACTGAAGCTTTCAATCTATGGAAAATACATTTATTGAAGCTAGTACATTTTAACTACCTTATAATAGTAATTTCTTTAGTCACTTTAATAAAAACTTAAAAGAAGCTATAAAAAACTTACAAGAGTATTTTATAATAACATATGTAGATAAAGCTGCTAACAATTTTGCAATTATTTGTAAAACATATTTTGCTATAAGGTTAAAAAATCTGTTAGACAATTGTGATCTGTTTCAGCCTTTGAGAGAATCTACCTGAGTAATTATCAAGAAAATAATAGCAAAATACAAACTACTAGGAATAACTGCAGATAACTTTCACTTTCCAAATCTTACTTTAGTTCCTAAGATTCATAAAACACCTATTGCTTTTAGAGCAATTACCTGTGGTCACAACACTTATGATACTAAGGCAAGTGTAATACTATTAAATTACCTAAAATTAATATATAAAGTAATAACATCTGGTGTTTGTGGAATAATTGATAATAGCTTAAGTCTGGTAAGAAAACTACAAACATTAAATAATTGCAAATCTCTAGTCACATTTGATTTCAAAGATTTATTAAACAATATCAATATAATTGATTTAAATAGGGTAATTATAACTTTAATAAAAAATCTTAATCAATACTTAAACAAATAATTTAAACTAAATCATTTCAATAGGCTATTAGTTTTAGTAACTAAACATAATTATATAGTATACAACAATATTATATACTTACAGGTTAAAGGTGTACCACAAGGTGGAAATGCTTCCAGTATGCTAGCCAATTTATATTTACATTTTTATGAAGTTGATAATATTAATAATATTGTTAATGGCAATTACCAAATATTTAGATATATTGATGACATAATTGTTATTAATAATAGTAATAATAATTTAGTTCTAAATTTTTATCCTCCTAATCTAGAACTAGTACAAACTAGTATAATAAAAACTAGTGTAATTAAAATAATAAATATTTCTTAGTCTTAATAAATTTCTAAGTTATCTTAGGTTATTAAGTCCTATAAAACAGTATCCTAAGGAAGTCTTTTAAGTGATTCCATTAGCTCCATGGTTTGCAATGTTTGTGACGTCAGTCTTCTTGCGGTCTCCTAAACTTAACTTTCACTTTGTCTGCCGCTGAGTTTGGTGATGTATGATAAAGCCACTGATTATTCCTTCTTCTGTTTCATATGGATTGCACGGTGTCTAAGTATGTTTATTGTTCAGATCATACTTATTAGAAACAATATATATATATAGATACATACATATATATATATATATATATATATATATATATATATATATATATATATATATATATATATATATATACTTGAAATAAGACTGACTGTATATTCGTAGAGTTAAACCCATTTGTAAATAAAGCTAATTTTTTTATAAATGTGGTTGAGGGATTGAACAACTATAGAACGTAATTTTACATTGATAGACATTAAATTTATCTATCGAAAACTAATCGCTTGTTAGTCATCATTAACTGGGTCATTCTGGTTGAATTAGAAGCAGTTACATGTTCTGGCCCATTTATTTCCGCTTTATTGTATGCATAGACAAATAAAGAAGGAACGTAGATAAACATTGAGGAAAGTTGTGACGTACGCCCATATTTTATGTAAATACGCGACTTTGAAGCAATATTGAAAATCTTGTTCGGTTGACGTACACTGTCCCGGCATTAACGCCTTCACTTTGACGGAACAAGCATTTACATCAATTTAATCGAATTTCCATATGCAGTCGTTAAAGGAAATTGTTTAATCGCGTTCCCAAGTTAAATATTTGCTAACAGTCATTTCGAATGTAAGCGGAACACTCTGTCTGATTACATGCACTGCAATCAACTCGAAAAGATAAAAAAAATAAATAAATAAATAAAAAAAAGAGAGTCTAAATTTATGCCATTAGTGTTTATTTAGGCAGGTTCCGTTATTTAATGAAATTTTGCACGCATCATCGTTAGAGCTTTAATCTGACTAAAAACGTTCGTTTTCTGTGCATGGAGAGGAGTGTCGGAAACAAAGATTTTTAACCTGTAGCAATTTATGGGCTCCATTTAAGTTTCTGAGACGGCAGATCTGGTGATTGGCTCCGCTCCGATTACTGAAGTTATCTGTGAGGATAATTTCTCGAAGTCGTCAATGGATTCCTTTTATGTAGGTCAATGATGATTGGGCGTATAGGAATTGTGTGTTCATTTATCATAAAAAATGCGAGAATAATTTATTTAATTTTTCTTTTGCATTGTCGCTGATAATTCGAGATAAAAATTTACTTTGACATCAAGTCACCTTTATACTTATGTGGGGGCAATATTCATGTATATATACATATAAATAAATAAATAAATAAATAAATAAATAAATAAATAAATATATATATATATATATAGATATATATATATATATATACTTTTCACTTTCAACTTTGTCTTATATATATATATATATATATATATATATATATATATATATATATATATATATATATATATATATATATATATGTTTATTTTATTGGATAAAGTTCGCTCGAGCTACTTGCACAATTAAGCTCCATAGCGAACCTCTTTCCGTATTAAGAGGAGTTTTTTTACACGCATAAGATAGGCCGTAAGATTAGCAAGGTTCCCTTAATTATCTTTCAACTAGAAACACAAAATTTTTTACTCTGTCACTGAGGTATAATTTCATTACCTCGGATCAGCTTATATATTTACTTATAAGGCCTCCTAGAATAACTACTGCATCTAGAAACCCAGTTGCCTCTTATTGTCTCACCGAGGTATGATTTCATTACCCTTAATCACCACAGTTCTGGGAATATATTCCCTTATAGAGCTCCGTAGTGAACCTTATTCCTTAATTTTTTTTCATTTAACAAATGCCACTTACAAATTAGCACTTACGCCATCAGTACACGAGCTGTCCAGTATTTTTCACTTTCATTCACTTTTATTCACTTTTCAGTATAATTAAAACCACGTAGGGCAATGTACAAGTCCAAATGTTCGGCTATCATGGGTTGACGAGAGTCACAAAGAGTATAGTCAGAAGAATCAGCAAGGCTAATACGGAAGAGATGAGACCTTAGACAGTCAAGTTGTTTTAACAGCCTGAAGCATGCAATAGCAGATTTTTTTTTTTTTTTTTGGGGGGGGGGGCATTAGAAACACAAGTGGTGTTCTCCTTAGTAATCGCCCAGCTCTTGTCTTTAGATGCCTCCGAGGCTTCTAATTTAAAGTTTTGTTTGAAAGTAATATTTGTCAAAAGCCTTTAAAAAATGGAATGTTAATGCTTTCGTGGGTGTCTGGGTCACCAAGGCTCCTTTCTTGGCAAGTAGGTCCGCATGTTCGTTTCCCACAATGCCATAATGTCCTGGTACCTATTGGAAAAAATTTTTATGAGAAAGATCCTTCAAAAGCAATCTACATTCTAAAATTCTTAATTTCACAGTAATAATTTCGTGTCAGCGCCTGTAGTGCTGATTTTGAATCAGAAAGAATAACAGTACTGTTAAAAACAGACTCTCTCAATGATAGCTGTTGAACCGCTACAGCAATAAACTCTATCTAACCATCAAAGGCAGTACTGAAAGAGCCAACAGGCAAATAAAAGTTAAAATAGCTGCAAAAGACACCAGCTGCAGCACCATGGCATCTATCTAACATGGAGCCACCCGCGAGGATGGCTCTATCTATGAAGCCGTATTCCTTAATAAGGCTTATTAGAATCACCTAGAAACTCCACTTTTCTTACTGTCACTACGAGGTATAATTTCATTATCTCCTCAAACTCCATTGCTTGGTAAATATATCCACCCATAAGGCTCTGTAGAATAACTTACGCAATCAGAAACTCACTTCATTTTATCATGTCACCAGGGTATAATATCATTTTCCTTATTTTCCCCGACTTAGTGTATAGATTTATTTGATGGGCTACCTGGAATAACTTGCGATACTAGAGGCTCTTATTGTTTTTTCTAAGGTATGATTTCATTACCCTTAATTACCACAGTTTGGGGAATATATTTACTAATAGAGCTCCGAGGTAAGCCTTATACTTTAGCAAGGCTTATTAGAATCACCTAGAAACTGCAATTTTCTTACTGTCACTGCGAGGTATAATTTCATTATCCTCAAACTCCGTTGCTTGGTAAATATATCCACCCATAAGGCTCTGAAGAATTAGTTACGCAACTAAAAACTCAACTCATTTTACCATGTGACCATGGTATAATTTCATTACCCTTATTTTCCCCGACTTGGTGTATAGATTTATTTGTTAGGCTACCTAGAATTACTTGCACAACTAGAAGCACGTTAAAACCCCCTACCCTCATACTGAGGAATAATTTCATTTTCTTTAATTAACACGCCTCGGTGAATATATCAAGTCGAAAATCTCTTTTCTTCCAATACGGAACGAGATTAATTCCCCGATGTTTGTAATTAAAAGCCATTAAACTCAATACACTGTGCTTCAACACAGACCACTGTTTACTCCATAATACATCCAAATAAAGGGGAATCGTCTGCAATCAAAATGCTTCCCAAAGCTGAAGTGTATTCAACAATCGAATCATCTGCCCAGACCCAATGGAAGAGTAGTTTCGTTATAATAGTTAGACTGGGACTAATAGTTAACGAGAACCATGTTTAAATAGGTAAATTGTAGCTTCCCTCGTTTAGAGTTTTTAGTTGTAAGCATTTTAGTGATATATGGACAAAATTATGTTTCTAAAAGTAATGGGATTGGAAGGAAAAATATTGATTTTTCTTCGGTTTACTGATCTTAAACCTATGTAAACTTTCGTAATTCATAATGCGTTAAAGCTTAGTGGAATGCATACATATATGCAAACACATGCACACGAGTACACACACACAGACGCATATCTGTATGTTTGCGTGTGTTTGTGTACACACACACACACACACATATATATATATATATATATATATATATATATATATATAGCGCAAAAATGAGGGTGCGTATTATACTCGCGTACAATAAAAAACGTAGTTTTGAACATTTGATAAACGAACGTACAACAGCTGTCAGACAGTGTCGCAACACGAGTGCATGCGAATCTGCACTCCGTGATTCATCCACCCGTTTACTTAGCAGGTACTCCTTTTAAACAAACGGAACTCTCAGTTCGTATCGTCAAGTGAGGATGATGATGGCGATATATATTACGACGGCAACAATAATTATGACATGGAAGCAACAACAATAGATGAGCTGTGATCGAGTGAAAGTGATTAAAACTGGAAATTTGTCAGTATTGTTTGTTTTGAATTTGCAATGTAAGTTTATTTTTCTACCGAATTTGACGTTTTCGTTTCTTTTAAATGTTATTTATGTTAATAAATATTTGTGCAATTTTTAAATAAAATATGGAAAAGTTATGGAAAAGTAAAATATGGAAAAGTTTATTATATTCGAGATTTTACGGTATATATATATATATATATATATATATATATATATATATATATATATATATATATATATATATATAATACATTTACAGTGAAGGAAGACTGTATATTTGGGAAAAACCGGGCTAAGAAAATTCAGCCTCAAAAATATTTTGCTTCGTTTTTAAGTTTAAGATTGAAACATAATTTGCAGATAAACTATATTTTGAAATACAAATGGAAATACTTATTTCTACATAATGATTGGACATTATTTGGACATTATTTTCCTGTTCAGTTGGACATTATTTTGCTGTCAGTTTACGCATTACGATAAAAAACAGCGTAGTTTAGGACCTTAGATTATTATATTTTAATCCAACATTCAAAACACCATTGATTCAAAAGATAATAATTTATTGCACAAACATATATTTTGGAACATTTCAAATTTGCTTAAGATCCAGAGAAAAATTAATGTCCTACTTGTGAGAATTTGAAACTCGTAATTATCTCTTCCAAGATTACGGGAAGTCGCATATTGTCTCATTTACAGTAATTATGATTCAATGTTTATTTAAATTAATACTCATAACGGAACATTTATTATATGTTTGAAGATCGTTCTTAAGTAATTTAAACTCTAATCTACCATTTAAAATAAATGAATTCCCTATAAGTACCGGATTGTTGCACGGGTGTTAAGTATCTCTCCGTACTTGTCAAAAAATGATGAATTGCCTTTAAGTACCTGATTGTTAGATACATTCGAACCTTATGAATACGCGACCCGCTAAATACCCGAAACGCTTAAGGGGACAGTGGACCTTCAAACCTAACTTTTTTTTTTTTTTTGAATGGATTTGCTTGAAATTTGAATATGTGATTAGTACCATAGATATGTAAAAGTGCTTAAAATTTAATGATGAAATATTGATAATTTATGAATTATGAATTATTAATTATATCAAAAATTGGAATAATTAAAAATGTTTCATGCGCATTTCTTTTCATATAATATAGTAATTTTCATTTACAGGCTACCTTATAGAACTAACAATAAAACTTATTGCTTATTTTAAGCATTCATTAAAAATAAAGAAAAAAAATAATAATAGTCAAAACACCCTTTTTATTACGCAAAATACCTATAAATCATCTTTTCAAGTACACAATTTAGAAATTCTGAGCTACGAAGAATAATTTTTTTCAATAATTTTTTTTTTTTACAGTTAAGTATATAAAACTTAAATTTCAAAGCAATACGATAATTAGAAATATTCGCCTGGAGCAGTTTGAATATTCGTATGACATGAAAATTTTTATTTTGAGAAAAACGCATTTAAAGTTATTGCTATTAGTAACAACATAATATCTAAAGTAAATACAAATGCCTATAACTAGGAAAGTAATCACAAAAATTAAAAATTCTTTTTGCAACACATTCCTACTCGTCCGTAGTTTCAAAATTCAATAAAATAAAAAAAAAATTTTTTGGACAAATTTCACAATTTTGAAAGACCACTGTCCCCTTAAGACGCGAATTGTCTTTGGTCTCTTGATAAACACGTTATCTTATGCGCGTAAAAAAACCTTCTGAATACGCTAACGGTTAATACGTAAACCCATTTAACACGCGAAATTTTGTCCGTTGGTAAGAAAAGTCCGTTGGTAAGAAAAGCCAACGTTTAATATTCGAGTGCAGCTTGGTTCCAAACACAGGAGGTTTTAGAGGGAGTAATGTCCCAAGCATTACATACATTTCTTTAAACTTGGAATGCCAAAAAAGGATTTTTATGTCATTATTGACTTTATTAACTTCTATTAACAACTTTTAACGTAGGATTACCTTCCTCCATAACCATAGGCGTAGCGTCGGGGGGGGGGGGACATGGGGGATGTGCCCCCCCCCCAACTTAACTTGAAATACAATAAAACGTTAATAGAAATTCATTTAAAATCGGAAAATTGTTGAAAAGTTTTAAGAAAGTGGATTTTTTCCCGCTTTTTCAAACTGTGAAACTGAAGATTCCGATTATGTCTTTAGCATTAACATGCTAGTTTTTAACAATGATATGATCCATAACAAAAGGTCAATGCTATATTTTTTTTCTCATTTTATTTATATTCTATTTATTTTTCTCATTGTATAACTTTTGAATATTACTCAAACATCAACTTTATTGTTATTCAATTTGAAAATAATCATAATATTTCATATTTTAAGGATATTATTATATTTCATATGTTAGGGCACGGAGGAGGGCCCTAACTGAATTCAGTTCATTCTCCCCACCCCCACCCCAAAAGTTAGAATCACGCTACGCTTATGTCCACAACGGTCCTTCCGAAAGCAACATTTCAGACGCTAAAACCGTCCGTCTATCCGTCCTCGCGAGTTATAATTTTGGCAGCATGCCAAACCCAGTCTGTATCGCTTCGACAAGCATTAAACAGTTAAATAGAAAAGTACCGAAATGCGTTAAAATGTTGACATACATATGCATTTCCAGAACACGTTAATACGCGATTCCTTTTAATACGTGAATTTTGATCGGTCCCTTGATTCGCGTATTAACGGGGTTCGACTGTAAATACTTTTCAAATTAGCGCAACATTTAATATTTTAAGCTCTACTATATATATATATATATATATTTAATAACACGTACATACATATACACATACAAAAGAGGTAAGCAACGATAATTATCCTACGTTAATAACCCGCGGTAGATTCGTTAGAAGAGAATACCTGAATTTTTTTTAAACTTTTTTTTTATATGGACTTTTTAGTATTATCATACTGTACACCTAAAAAGGGTTTTAATTTTGTTAACATTAGTTTTAGTTAACGTGGTTAACAGAAATTTTTGAGTTCCCTTTTTTCAATTTTATGTGTCGTACATAACATATCTAATTTTGAAAAGACACATGATTTTTACTTACTACAGTAACCTTTATTTCAATTTCTCATTTGCTATTAAATGTACCATTGGATGAAAATTCGAGTACTTATTACGCAAACCCCTTTTGATACGCGAATTTTTATCGGTCCCTTGATTCGCGTATTAACGGGGTTCGACTGTAAATACTTTTCAGTATTTAGAGTAGCGCAACATTTAATTTTAAGCCCTAGTGTTATTCATAAGCTAGAATTTACTCACGCGTCTTTAAATTTTTTTTCCATACAAGTGTTTTTTCATTTACTATCTTCTCTGTTAGCATCGTATAAAACACTTGTTTCCCTTTACAATGAACAACACGGATATTTCACCCCAGTTATTTGCAATTAAAACCACCCTTAGGAACAGAATACCGCTATATCTCAGCAAGGTAAAACAATTTATTTTATGTTCGCATTTAATTAAAGATAGTTCTCTCTAATGAAAATTTATCGTTGCGTTTAAGGGTATTTAATACTAAGAGATCCGCCATGGCGCATAGGTGACAGATGTAGTTAACTGATGCTTAAAATTAATAGTTAAGCACAGTTCACCGCGAAAAGCTGTACATATCATGAAGACCAAGACATTTCCTTTTTCTTGGTTAAAAATTTTTGAAGAAGGGATGTAAAAGAAATTTGAGATTTTTTCTAGTTATGAGTGAAATTCAAATTTAAGACATTTTTAATGACTTTAGCAATTATTAATAAATTGAGATGTACTTGAATTTTGTGGGAAAGAATTTTGTGGTAATATGGTGGGCCATTTTTCTTGTTTTCTGTTTTTAAGAAACTACACTGATACAAAAATTTATTATTTTGTAAACTTATTTTTTATTTTTGTAATACATCTTATGTAAGAATTTTCACAATCCTTTAAAATATTATTTCAGTAAGAATTTGTTCCTTATATATATTCTGCCACATAAAAGATGAGAATCTTTTAAAGCGGAAGTATTAAAACATAGTATAAGAAAAAAGTTGTGCTATCATTGATAGTTTTTATAAGGAGCAAATTCTTACTGTGAAGTAAAGAGGTTAACGAATTGTGACTAAGCAACTCTTTTAACTTGTGATTATTTCTTTTTTAAGTTAATTCAAAATTATAGTAAATTTTTGAATTACTCAACAGTTTTTTTAAAAATATAAACAAATATTGGACCACTCACTATTTTCTTTTCCACAAAATTCAGAGGCATTCTAATGTATTAATAATGCTAAATTCCTTAGAAATGTCTTTATTCACATTAAAATTCCTATCATATTATTGATCTGCATTTTTAAAACTATATTTTGAATATATAAGTTAAGCATTATCACAAATAAAATAATGTTTAGGGGCAATTCTTTAACTTTTTGACTTCAGAGTAGGAATTTACTCCCTATAAATATACTGTCGCATTAAAAGATGAGACTTAAAATATGTCTTAATACTACAGCATTAAAGGATGAGAAATCTCATTTTTTAATGCGGCAGTATATTTATAAGGAGAAAATTCTTACTATACAGTGAAAAGATTAACCAGTTATGACTAAACAACTTATTTTACTTCTCATAATTCTAACCCAAGTTTATTCAAAATTGTAATAAATTTTTCCCATAGTCTAAAGTTTTTTGTACATATAAACAAATAATGGACAAATACACGATCAATATGCACGATCAATAATTCCTCAAATTTCAAACAGATTTTAATGTAATAATAATTGATAGAATAGGTAGAAATGCCTTAATTCGGACTGAAATTCATATCATATCTTTCACCTACATTTTTAAAACTACATTTTGAATAAACTTAGGTAAGAATTATAACAAATTTAAAAAAAAGTTTACCCATGATTCTTTTAAAACGAGAAATTTCATCTTTTTGAATGAAATACAAACTTATGTAAGAATTATGTAAAGAGTATGTAAAGAGAAAGTTCCTATTTTGAATAGAAAAGGCTAAAGAGTTGTGACTAAATAATTCTTTTGTTCATTTTTAACTAAATTTATTCAAAACTTTCCTGAATTTTTAAATGTCCCCAATATATATATATATATATATATATATATATATATATATATATATATATATACATATATATATATATATATATATATACATATATATATATATATATATATATATATATATATATATATATATATATATATATATATATATATATATATATATATATATATATATATATATATATATATATATATATATATATATATATATATATATATATATATATATATATATATATATATATATATACAGTCCCTCAGTCTATTAGTCTACAGTTCCCTAAAGATATAAAAAAATAGTGGAAAAATACATTGATTTCCCCAAAATACAAATAATCCCAATTTATTAACAATTGCTAAAAACATTAGAAATGTCTTTATTCAGACTTAAATATTCATGTTGTCTCATTGACTTTTATCATTGGACATTATATTAAAATCTATATCTGGAGCATAATCCACACTTGAATGTACATCTTGAATCGTTCAAGCAGTCCGAAAACAGTAGTCATCATATGTATAGAATATGATTTGTTGTATTTTAAAATTTCCAAATATTGTTGAAGTTTCCTTAATTCATGCTTAAGTTTGAATACCTTATAATCGATTGAACAGAATTTGACTGTAGGACATAATAATTCATTATTCAATACATCCAGAAAAAAATCATCAAAGTCATTACACAAATACATTCTGGTTTCAATTTATTAAAACTTTGCGGAAGTTGTTCAAAGCTTTCACTCTGCATGTGAGAGGGGATATAAATTTATAATTTAATTCCATATATAGATGATAAGCGTAGATATGGTATGCCGGAGAGTAAATTAATCAAATTCTTTTTTACAGGAAATTCTGTTGGAGGCATTTATTATATTTTATCCATACGATTAAGGTTGCTTAAAATATATTACTTTGGCTTTATGTATGTACTATTCTTTCGTAGTTTCGTTACACACACACACACACACACACACATATATATATATATATATATATATATATATATATATATATATATATATATATATATATATATAAAGAGAGAGAGACAGATGTCAGGATTTTAAGAAAAAATTAGGTACAGTATGTAACATTCGTATGAAGAAAGTTTTGAAACTTTGGGGACTGTAAATAGAGCATGAAAGTGTTAGGAATCAATCTGTTGTTTGCCAATGTGAGGCTTTTGTCACTGGAGACTTTCGCACGTAATCCGTGAGAATCGTCAGTTGCTTTCAATATAATATATATATGTCGGACGTTGGTGCTTCACGCCAGATCAATTTACGTAATTTCGACCTCTTTGGAATCCTCATGCAGTCAGCAGTGGTCCGGTGGCGAGGACATGTCAAACCTTAAAACTCCATCAAGCTTTCAAGATGTTGACACAGTATTCATAGAACAGTCCAATTGATTTTACAAACATCTTTTATTAACTTCCAATTAATTACTCAGCTCCATCAAACTAATTCCCAGTACCCCACCCAATTTAAATCTGTGCGCCTACGGCACACGTCCTTTCCATTCCCTAGTTATCCGTGGCTCTGCAGATTTTCTTTGTTTCAACTTTAAAAACCAACGCTTAGTGACGCTCATTACTTATTCATTTCGTCATAAAGTACATGCTCTTTTCGCTGATCTAATCACTTCCTTTCTCTTCGACGCTCAAACCACAGATGCGCCAAGATTGTATAATGAAGAGGGGAGTTTCTCTTTAGAATCTGTGGTTCTTCAGTAATCGAATCAAGTCGAACCCATTAATTCTATTTTCACTGCAAAACCTGATGCCGCTAATTTGAACTCCCAGACTTTTAAATTGTTAATCCTATATTTTACTAATTAATATCCCGTTTTAAGGTCGCGCGATCGCCCTCCCCCATATTTTTAGCCTAATATATATATATATATATATATATATATATATATATATATATATATATATATATATATATATATATATTTATACATATAGGTTAACTAACACCACCAACTGGTGCCCCCTTAGTATTGGCCGGGCGTTTCCAGGGTTGACATCTGGAGGAAACGTACCCTCTCCCACCCGTACACTTTTAACTTGCCCATATCTGGCCTAGACACGAAGGTATTTAATGTATCCGAACCGAGCACTCGCAGTTCCAAGACCAATGCGCTATTACTAGACTACCTTGGGCTTTTAAAAATTACTCTATTAACTGTTTGACTACCCCATGGCCAGCCAGCAGATTTAGCGTGTCTATAGACGGCACAGACACGAAGGCATAAAGTGGCCCTTTTTGGAATTTGGTACCAAATTCCCGCCCACTAAACATTAGGAAGCGATTTCTTGTAGTAAAATTCAATAAGGCAGGTTACATAAAATGCAAAATAATACTATTGTTATTCCTTTTCGGCATATTATTCGACTAAAGAATTAATTTCGTTCTTATGTATTAAATTTCTTTTCCCATCCATACCCTAGAGGTATTCTCAGACTGAAACAGGCATAATAATTTCTCTTTTCCTTTATATTCTCCTTTGTTTTAAACATCCACAACCTCACACAAAATAGCACGAAGCATAATTTCTCGCAATACAAACACGCTTAATTCTTTACAAGTATTTTCAATTAAATACCGTGCATGCCGCATATTTAGTCGAAGCAGTTTATTTCATATATGCAAATCGTTAGTGGGAATTCTCTGGACTAAAAACATTTCAATATACTGATATGCATTCAGTAGGGAGACATCTGATTCACCAAGAAGGGGATTTGCATAGTCAGTGGCTAGTTAGGAAATTGAAAGTTTAGTTGCGTTAACTATTAATATGGATATGAGGTAGCATTTAATTTACTTTTTATGTTTCTCACACTTTTAGTGGAAAACAATTATTCACAGTTTTATGTCGCTCTCTGTATGTATACATGTGTCTATATATATATATATATATATATATATATATATATATATATATATATATATATATATATATATATATATATATATGTATATATATATATATATATATATATATTTATTTATATATATATATATATATATATATATATATATATATATATATATATATATATATATTTATATATATATATACATTTATATATATATAATATATATATGTATATATAAAATATATATATATATATATATATATATATATATATATATATATATATATATATATATATATATATATATATATGTATATATATATATATATATATATATATATATATATATATATATATAAGATATGAAGCAGGAAATTTTTTTTATCGATTTCTTGGAAAAATATTATAGTTAATTCACAGTTTATTATCCTTTTGTAAACATTTTACAGTGTTACTTTTTACTGCTTGATAATTAGTGTAATTATTGTACAGAGAAATACCAGTTTTAATACGATACTTCTTTCAATACTGTTCGAAGAAGAGTTCTGTTCTTATTCCTTTATTGCACTTTTGTTTACTTCTTCACGGTGTTGATTTTCATTGATTAGGTAACTGTTAAATAGGGGAACAGAAACTTGAATAAGATTTGTTTAGTAATACTCTAAGGAATAGTACAATTCTTTGTCATTTATTTCACATCTTTTGAGAGGTATTTTCTTTGCTACATTTTTTTTTTCATTGCTCTTATCAAATTCTTCGTGTAACTGTTTTAAGAATTCTTAAAAAAAGTGTTTATTTTTTTGTAGTTTTTCGCTTTAGATTCAAAGTATTAAAGTTTTATTCTTTTTAATAGACACTTTTAGGCGATTCCTTCGAAGATTCTGTGTAATTTAAATCTTCATGGACACGACGTAGCCTTGTGGTAACACGCTGGTTTTCTGTGCTGAGGATGCTCGGATGGAATCCGACACGCGCCATTAAATACATCCGTGTCTAGGCCGGATATGGGCACGTTAAATCCATTGACCAGAAAGTCCCTCTATGAGTCAGAGAGGGTGGGAGACTGTGCGATCCCCCATGTGTCGCTCCTGGAGAGGTGCTCGGTCAAAACTGCGGTGGCAACTAGCTAAGACAGACTTCGACACTTGTCGTTCGATACAAACTGGACCGAAATCTATATGGACTTGGTCTGAAACTTCAGTCCAGGAACAACATTAGAAACAACAGAAATTTTTTTTCATGATTTCTGACTCTTTTATTGGAAAGCATTTATTCATAGCTTTATCTCTCTCCCCCTCTCTCTCTCTCTCTACATACAGACATACATACATACATACATACATGCATGCATATAAATATATATATATTAATATATATATATTTATATATATATATGATGGAAGTGCTTCACGCCCATTTTAAATTACGTTAATCCGAACATCTTGAGAACCATGATGCATACCGTGAACCGGTGGCGAAGACACTCGTCATCATGTAAACTCTCTAAAAGGTAATAATCCAAGCGTGAACAACACAAAGATCAGTCGGTACTCTTTCCTAAACATCTTTATTAAATTTCTTTAAACCTCTCAGCTCCAACAAAAATTATTTAAAACCCCACCCAATTTAAATCCGTTCGCTTAACGGCACACGTCTTTTTCGTTGCCTAGTTATCCATGACTCTGAAAATCTTCTTAAGTTTTTTTAAGTTAATCTTCTTAAGTTTTTCTTAACGCTCTATGACGCTCATTACTTATTCATGTCGTCATAACGTACATGCTCTTTTTGCTGACCGATACACTTTCTTACCGGCAACTCTTCAAGGCTAATCCGTCTGCTAAAAATTATCCCTGTGGTTATTCGAAGATTGAATCAAGTTGAACCTTAAGCGCTATTTTCACTGCAATACACCGCTGATTTGAACTCCCAGACTTTAATTGTTAAATCCTATATTTTAATAACTAATATCCCGTTTTAAGTTCGCGCGATCGCCCCACCAGATATTTTAGCCTTACATACATATATACATACATATATATATATATATATATATATATATATATATATATATATATATATATATATATATATATATATATTTATTTGTGTGTGTGTGTGACAGAGAGAGAGAAAATATAGTTTGTTTGTAATATTAGTAATAAGAAATATTTTTCGTTTAATATTTACTTTCAGGTAAAGCTCTATATAAAATATTAGAATTATATATTTTTGCTCAAAATTATGAAGGTTGAATGTATGAATATGAAGCCTGGAAAAATTATTTTACGTCACATTTTCCCGGCAGGATTCCCATAATTCGTATCAATAAATTGTGCTTATGTATATTCTATAAAATATATTTCGTGTATGTAAATTCTCCGATAGATCTATCTCCGTTCAACTTTTCCTCAATGGTCTATTCTCCTCACAAACATCACTCAGCATGATGCCTCATTTTGTGCATTACAAACTCTATTTGCTGAAAGTATATTTGCTGAAAGTATTTGTAATTAAACACTCTTAACCTGAATGCCTGATATTTTATCGAAGTCTTTGTTTGCTTCATACAGACTTAATTTAAGGGAATCCACCTCAATGGAAATGATGGGAGTGCCTTCACATAACTTCAGCACCAAAATATCTATCGTTGTTCAAAGGCAGTATAGTTAATCGCTGTTTGGGAATTAATAATTAAGATAAATTCTTTGAGGTTGGATAGATATCGTAACATAATTTAGCGTCGGACTTATAATAAATCGTCTAATATATACCTACTTTTGCGATAGATATCTGATATTAAAATCCAGTTGCGTGATTTCTTTAGAGCTGACTGTAGTTAAATGCAAAGATGAATCCTTATCATTGATAAACATCTGTTCAGTGACTAAATATTCAGTATTTAATATAGGTTATATGGATATTTAAACGTTTTGTCTAATTTTCTCAAAGTAGTCTGGTTGCAATACTCATTTATCTTTCAATTTCAATTACATAAATTGAAATAAATTGATCTTGCGAAACTTAAGAGATCTTGAGAAATTTAAGATGAATACATCAGTTTGATGACCGATTTCTTTGAAATTCGTACAATACAACGTTGTTTTGGTCACATGCTACAAATGTTTTCCAAAATCATTATGTGTAAACAAAGGCATGGTCACGTTAGTAGAGCATATATAGCCTTTCTTTGGCATCAAACTGACGGCGCGAAAAGTGTTGCATTCGAACTTGTTAGAGCCTACGAATATGGTCAATATTTATGAGAGACTTTCTAAATGTATCTTTTTAAGTTCCATGAGATTGCCAGAAAGCAAAAACGGGATGGAAATACCACATCTCTCCCTTTACCTGGTAGGTCCAAGAAACTAAAATAAACTCTTGAATATGTTTTCAAATCCTGTATTAGCAACCAGAATGGGCCTACAAGACCCACCACTTAGGCATCCAAGGTAATTACTACGTCTGCTTGAATCCACTGCCATTTAGGAGAGGTGCAAATGCAAATTCTTTTCTGAACATTGGATGAAACTATAGGGTCTCTGAGAGCCATCGTTCACAGTACTAATGTACGTGGTTTTTTATTCCATTATGGAGTCTGGACCTGGTATCATCTGAACGTCAGTATCAGGATTGCTAATCCTGAATGATGCAGGCTGTACATACCAGTTCCTCAAGGAGTCCAACAAATCTTCCAATACTGGGAGATCAGTTTCTCCAACGCTGTGTTAAATTAAAATGTATTTTATGTTTCCATGTTGGAATGCTGATAAGATGATTTTAGCATCATTATTCCCATCCAGATTCACCACTGGGGTTCAGGTCCTAGTACCATACCGATAGCTTTACCGACTGCTTATTTTTGTAGTTTGATATGTATTAATATAGGATAGCTTAACCTTTTACAGGCCGTTTTCAGATTCAAGTATATTTTAAATTGAGTTCTTGCATAGTTTGCCTTTTAATGCATTAGTTAGGGAATACTAGTCATTTAAATGGGAAAAAAATTCTATATAATTTTCATGGTGTTCCCAATTGTGAACATTGGCCACTTCTGACTATATTTTTACACTGGATTCAAAAATGGAATACAATGATGAATAGATTAAATATAACTAATTACACCAAGTGCATTTCTTTTTAATTTATTTAAATTTTATATTCTTTTAATAATGTGAACCTTTTAAGCATGCCTACCAATGTTTAGAAGCATTGGATTGTTTTTCACATTTATATGAATTTTTAAGTTGTGCTCTGTGAAAAACGAGGAAAACGGCTTTTTTTATGATTTTTTGCACATTTCCATTTTTATGTTTGAAATGTGGTTTCTATTTTTAAAAAAATCAAGGCCATCTTTATGTTACATTTGCTAATTATTTTTTAAGTCAATATTGATGAAATTTCATTTTTAAATAAATTTTCAATTCGATGTTCCCAACTGGGAACATTGGACTGTAAAGGGTTAATGAATTGGGGAATCAATTTATTCAACAACTTTTGAATGAGTCGCAAAGCGGTTGCGAGGGCCCATGTATTCATTGTATGAATTACAACTCGACAGTTTTTCACTATACCCAAGAAGTAGAAATTTCTCGATCTCCCTAATCATACTACAGAGTAAAGGAATCAACAGTTTTAACAAAATTTAGAGGCAAGTCCACACGAAAGAATAATTGCAGTATTAGCAATAAAAGTAAGTTAGTACTCCCGCAAACAACAGACTAGTAGTGGGGGGGGGATATTTTAAAGATTCGTGTTCGAGCGATTTATGCAACAAAGTGTAGGAGCAGTGGTTGACATTCCCCCCCCCCCCTTTTTTCTGTTGAGGAATACAAATATCCAGGATTGGACAACTTCTTGTTAAGTTCAGTCTTGAAAGATCAGTTGAAAATGTTCCTGGATTTTCTAACTGTGAATGTGATTCTACCTTTGACGATGTATTCCATATTTTCAGCCAGTGTAATACCTTTTCTGATATTGTTTGCAAATGTATAAAATTTCGGATAGAGTAGTATTCTTTAGTATATCTATTTCATAAATCCTCTCGACTAGATTTCGGGCGGCTAATTAATTTTCCAAAATTAGAGAAAATTTCCAAAGACACGAGAGGCGAAAATGGTTATATTTATTTATTAAATGAATTTAATTTTTCAATTTTATGACAACAAACAAACATATTAAACTCCCAGAAACGTAATTTTATGCACAAAAATCTCAAGACACATACAAGAACCTGCATTTATCCTTTAATCATTTTTAAACTCAACGTTCTTAATTAACTTTTCATGGCGCATGTAAGTATAAATACATCGCTTTTCTTGCACAACCAAACAGTAATCATTCAAGGCAACTATTTGTAATTAAATATCACGAAATCAAATTCCGTATATTTCAACTAAGGCACAACTATTTATTTTATGTATGCGTCCAATTAAAGAGAGTTTACTCCGGTGAAAATGCCATGGGTGCGTTAAACAATCAGCGGCGAGATGTCCGCATCTACATAAAGGAGACGGATTTATTTTATAGTAGCTTTGGAATTAATAGTTAAGATTAATGTACCAATATATACATATACATATATATATATATATATATATATATATATATATATATATATATATATATATATATATATATATATATATATATATATATATATATACATATATATATATACTGCTCAAAACAATTAGGGGAGGACATGGTTTTAACGAAATTACGCAAATACTTACACCGATAAGTAACATAAAATAAATCATCCATAATTTAAAGCATAGCAGGAAACAGAAGAAGAAAACTTCATATGCAAATAAAAGTTCATGACGTCCAAAAACCAGAAAAAGAACATAAGGGCGGAAATCGGGATGTTGCTGAAACGTCTGTTTCAGTGCCTTAACTGTGAAATTCGATTGCTCAGTTATTCTTTTTGAAAAAAGGTCACTTGAAAATATCTCAACAACGCGATTTACCGGAATCCATGGCATGGCGTATTATAGGCAGACTTGAATCCGGGCAAACACAACGTAGTGTCGCGGACGCTGTTGGAGTCGCCAGAAGTGTCATTGCAAGGCTGTGGAATCGATTCCAAGAAACAGGGAATGTTAGACGTCGACCAGGGCAAGGTCGGCCACGTGCCACTACAGCAACTTATGACCGGTGTATACGGTTAACAGCTCGTCGAAACAGAACAGACAATGCTACTCAGCTGCAAAGACAGTTGCTCCTGGCAACAGGACGAAGGGTGTCCAGTCAAATAGTAATAGGCTTCATCAGGGAAGTCTCTATGCACGTAGGCCAATGGTCTGCATTCCGTTGACCTCACGCCACCGTGCGGCCCGAAGAAGATGGGCTGCTGAACATCGAGATTGGGAGCAACATGATTGGAGCCAAGTGCTGTTTACAGACGAGTCCTGATTCAGTCTGGAGTGACACCCGACGTGTTTTGGTATGGAGGGAAAGGGACACTAGAAATAACCCCACATTCGTTCGTGAAAGGTCACAATACAGACGAGTTGGTTTTATGGTATGTGATGGAATTAGCATTGGTGGACGTACGGACCTGCATATCATTCGGAATGGTACGTTGACGGCCCGAAGGTATGCAGACGAGATACTGAGACCTCATGTCATACCTTACGCTGCAGCCATTGGAGATTCCTTTGTTTTCCTATATGATAATGCCAGACCGCATACAACTCTTCTTGTGGAGAACATGCTTGAAGTTGAAACAATACAGCGTATGGAATGGCCAGCGTGCTCTCCTAACCTGAATCCAATCGAGCATGTTTTTTAGATGCTCGGACGACGCATTGCTGCGAGACCAAGGCCTCCTTTTACTCTCCGAGACTTGGAGATTGCACTTCTTGAGGAGTGGAACAGTATTCCCCAAAGTCTTATCGATAACATCATCGCATCCATGGAAAACAGGTGTGCAGCAGTCTTAGCTGTTCGAGGAGACCACACGCCATATTAAAAATCTTGCATCATTTCTAAACAATACTTTTTTTATCGTTTACATGTAACCAAATTGTTGCCCTAAATAATATTTTCATTTTTTTCCATATTTTCAAAGAATTAAAGCTTAATTACAAATTTTTTACGTCTTTTTTTCTGTATTGCGCATTGATACGCGTGTACTATCCATTTTATGCCAATACGTGGCTGTCTTGCACGGTTTTCTTGACTTCTTTGCTTGCTCCCCTAATTTTTTTGAGCAGTGTATAAATATATATATATATATATATATATATATATATATATATATATATATATATGTATGTATGTATGCATATATATATATATCTATATATATATATATATATTATATATATATATATATATATATATATATATATATATATATATATATATATATATATATATATATATATATATATATATATATATATGTCAGGCGTTTGTTTGCCTGCTATACATCTTAATTGCAGTCTTCATGTCCATTACTGTCGTTGGTGAGTGAGAGACACATAGATCAAATAATCAGTCCAATATTCGAATAAGTGGGTTCATTTCCATTTCACGTTAACCAAGGCTCCAATTCGGCGCGTTTCAGCGCTCGCCATTTTGAAATTCAGGGTCCCTGTGAACGCACCTCCAGTAGCACCGATTTTATCCCGCTCTCTGCGTACTTCTAGATTAAAATAGCGTGTCTATCCGCATGGCACATGCGCAGAGCCCAATCTGAAATATTCTAGAAGCTTGCTTCCCGCCAAACCTAGTACAGTATCTAAAAATAAATTCCCCGATGGAACTTCAATCCACTTCCGTTAACCGAAGTCATCCTTCAAAACGGGGAATAACCTTTCTTTCACCCACAACGCGTCTTGGAATATGGAACTAGTGGCTTTTAGCGCCACGAAAAAAATCTATCTCGAAGCCCCAATAAATTTTAACTTAATTATTCATTTTCCCAATTAATTCTCGACACACACACATATATATACATACATACATACATACGTACTGTCCTCGTTTGTGGTTTCACATTCTCGTTATGGAAGAAATTTCCTAAAACTTTTACTTAGGACTGACAAAGCGTACCAATCCAGCCCATTTCAGATTGAAGTATATTCTATCACGAACTATGGTACTAAATTTAGAGCGCACGAACATAAAAAAATGCCTTTGGCCCAGCTAAGTGATGCTAATTTTAAAAAAAATATTAATTTACAGTGTAGCAGGGGTAAGTTTTTGGGTGTAAATTTTGCCCTTGTTATGGGCTACTCAGAAGGGTGATTGGTCTAGGTAGAAATTGTGTTAGAATGGTCATTATGACAATCCATTTTATAACTCGATAGTCTTAATAAAACCACTATAGTGTGATGATTTTAAAGAAATTTTTTTCTTGCTCGAAAATTAAACCTGTTAACTACTACCTTCTGGATATACGTGGTGAACTTTACATCATAAGCTATGTCATTATCCATTGAATAGTCTCCGTCTCCTGAGAATCCAGTGAAGTGATAACTACTACGTTCTGGAAATACGTGGTGAAGTTTGCATCATAAGCTATGCCATTATACATTGAATAGTCTCAGTCTCCTGAGAAATCCAATGAAGTGATAACGACTACCTTCTGAAAATATGTGGTTAACTTTACATCATAAGCTATGTATCAATTGAATAGTCTCCGTTGCATGAAAAATCCAATAAAGTCCTTATTACTTATTCATACCACTAAATTTTAAGTTCAGACCTATACCTATGATGATTCTATTACCAAGAACTTGTGGAAAACACATAGCAGAAACACATAGTATCTTAATTTCCCCCATAAAATTTTAAAGGGAGACAACTAGTTTCAAACTAATTAATAAATCTTCATCAGGCCGACAAATATTAAAGTCGATTTTCATACCTGGTATTTATGAATACTTCATAGTCAATGTATGATAGTAATCATGCTTAACTGTTTCAGGGGCAACAACTTCCACCGTTTCCCCGGTGCCGATCTTTTTTTACCCTAAAGAATCTTGAAATATTTTCCAATTAAAGGCTGCAAAATGTTTTTACTTCTTTAAACTGATAACAGATGGCAGTACTATCGATTTACTGATCATTTAACTGGAATACATTGAATGCAAGTGTAAGAAAGACTAAATTTAAGCGTTTGCACTGTGCAAACGGCGTCCCTCAAAGGGTGAATGCTCGTCGGCTTGATGAAAAACGAATAAATAGTACGAAAATAGTTGCCTGTCTTTAATTTTTTATGGATATTAAGAAGCTCTGTGTTCCTGTTCTATGATGAGCCAACCATACATCCTATTACCTATTTCATTTAATTTCTTGAAAATCCACTTGGAGGCGTACGATGATCTTTCTGCTCTCCGAACACTTGTATTTACTTTAACGCTCCCAAAACATTGCGTACTCCCGTTTTTCTAGTTACTCTCGTAACTTTTTAGAGAAAGAAACCCATAACGCAAGAAACTTTTTTTTAGACTACTTATCTACACATCTAGACAATTAAGTCTCGGAATTATTGCCCTAGTTTTTTTCCCCATAAATTTCACTCTCTGGGAAAAATCCCTAAAAATGCTACAAAACAGGAAATCTCTGACTTATTTTATACCGAATCTTTTCTGGGCCTTTTTTCATGTCCCTGGAGATAAAAGGTCGTTCCAATGCAATGACCGGAAAACAGTCATTATTGTTTCGGGACCGGAAAAAGGATTTTTCCCCTAAAAAAAAAAAAAAAAGCATGAGACAAGGAAAAAAGGGAGAAAAACATAAATCAAAACAAAAGTAAAGCTAACCACATAAATAAACCCTCTGCCCCCTTTTTTTAAGGGGGACAACAAATGATACGTAACAGTCAGACTGTTTCGCGATATTTTTTGTTCTGTTCTTCAGTATTGGGCTCATATGGTATTGAACCGTTCTTAAAGGGAGAAGAACAAGTTCTAAAAATACTGTCACAGATGTGTCACTTTCTTGTTGGAATACAGAATGAGATTTCGACCCGCATTCTTGGATATGTTTTTGTCCACGTAACATTTCGATGTGTATGAAAGATGCATTGCTCATTTTTTAACATGTAACTGCAATGTTTAAGGGCTCGGTTTTTGGTATCGATTTTATGAATGCATTGAACCCATTAAATGTTAGATATTGTTCTGGAAAAGAAGTTGTATTTTAAATATTTTATTAGATATATTATACTATCAATTATTCGCGCGGAAAAATATTTAGTTGCGAACATATCGCGAACAGAAAGGAAATATTACTTGGGAAAAATATATATTTTAGTTGAAGTTTAAAAATGAGATTACTTAATATTCTCAATTCGCCATAACATCATAAGTCGTGAAAAATATTTAGTTTAATTGAAGTTTAAACATGAGACTTTTAATTTGTCATTTACAATAACATCATGAGTTGTAAACAGCATTTATTTCAGTTTAAGTTTAAAAATGAGATCACTTAGTACTTTTATTTCGTATTGTATACTAATATTAGTTGTGAAAATTATTTATTTTAATTCAAACTTAACAAATAAGATAACTTAACACTTTCCAATCGTCATGTATTATAACATCATGGACGTCGCCCCGTGGCTAAGTGGTTAAAGGCATCAGCCTGCCACGCCGGGTGTGCGGGTTCGATTCCCGCATAAGACTTGGCTGTATTCTGGGGAACCGGTCAGTCTTCCGCCTGCAAATAGAGCCCCGTCTAGAAAGGGAGGCTGCAACCCATCGTCCATCGCCGGTGTCATCGTTTGTCAATAAAATTTTTCTGTGATTGTGTCATTTGTCTGTTTCTATGTCTTGTATTCATATGTACACCGGACTGGGGTGTAATGTCGTCATCCCCCAGGGACATCAGTCACACACACATCATGGGCAATTACAAAATGCAAAATTTAATATTTAACCATCCCATATATGTGTAAAAATGTTCACAGTCAATGTAAAAATGATAAATATAATCAGTTAGATTACTCGTACTCTGAAGTCAACATCAACAATGATATAATTTCAGAAATACAGAGAAAATTCCCCTGTCAATAGATGTTTTAATGGGCTAAGAAAACATCTAAAATCCGGATTTATATAAAAGAAAGATTTTGTGTATACAAAATCCTGATTAAATCAGTAATTACCTATTCATTGGGAACAGGGCCAATGACTTTGAAAAACGAAAAAACTAAACTTTTAAGATGTGTCATAGGAAGATTTCAGATGAATGGTGGCATAGAATATTTATCCTGGAGCTCTACCGAGCGTAATAAAGTGTCTGATGCCATAAACTACATCAGAACTCAAAGATTAAAGATGCCTTGTCAATTTATAAAATTGAAGGGGGGAGAGAAATCAAGAGGGAACGTTTCTGGCCAAGTCCATCGGTATTCAAATGGTAGACCAAGACCAATATGGATCAACTTTCTCTGAAAAGACGTCGACTTTTTTAAAACGAATAATAGGAAAACTATGGCTAATAACTAGTCATCCGGTATGAGACTCTCGGAATGATAGCCCGGTATGATCATCTTAGAGAAGGCCAAGGCCTATCCGGTACTGCCGAGCTACTGAAGGAGATTACCCAAATCTGAAAGGTCATATATTAATAAAAATGCAACAAACTTGCATATTGCACGGAAATATAGGTTTTTTTTAAGCGATGGATAACTTGAATAAATATTTCAATCTATTTGCGTTAGTTCTAATTTGAGAATCATGAAATTATTCCTCATTATTTTAAGGAGCAATTTCTGTTTGTTAAATTAAGGAGGTCCGTGATTGAGAATTTTATTTGATTTATTTGCATAAAAATGGTTAAAAATATATAAAAATGTATAAAAATGGTTTTTCATCATGTGTGTCTTTTGGCAAAAAACATGTGAGGCTGTGAAAGGCAAATTGGTGTAAGTCAATAAGTCAAGTGATGTAAGTCAAAAGCGTCATACTGCAAAAACTACAAAATATTCCACTATAAATTGAACAAATAATTCATAATAATTATTATAATATTGCAAATAATAATTATTTGCAATTCCACTATAAATTGAACAAATAATTCATAGTAATTATTATAATATTGCAAATAATAATTATTTGCAATTCCACTATAAATTGAACATGCAGATTACATTTTCCCCCTGAAATAAAAAGAGTTGAAAATGTGACTTATACCACTTTGCCTCATGTATTAAAAATATTTAAACCATTTGAAATATTGTTTTCAAAATGTTCAAAATTCAACTTTTCTGAACTTTGTTTGTTTTTGATACAGCTATAAAACCAATGGCTTTAACTGAATTCTTTTTTGCTATTTTTGAATACAGGAAAAGTTTCAGACTAACAAGATTCTGGGACTTGTTAAAATTTTATTTACGAAATTTTTAATTACTTTGAAGCACAAAAGATTATTTTTTAGAGTAATTTTTTCTGTAGAAAAAATTCCCCTGAAAAATAATTTAGAATAAAAAATGAATTAACAGAAAAATAATTTAGAGTAAACTTTAGAGTACATTTTTTAATTTAGAGTAAAAAAATATTTTCAGAATTTTTCTCTAAATTTAAAAAAATCCACAAAACAGTTTTCTGGAAATAAATTACAGAAGCGTTTTACGAAATTTATTATTTTATATTTATTTTAAGCCATTATTTCCGCCATTATTTCAGACCTATTTTATTTAAACAGTTTAAAATATTGTTTTCAAAAGTTCAAAATTCAACATTTCTGAACTTTTTTTTTGTTTTTTTGTTACAGCTATAAAACCAATTTTTGAATACAGGAAAAGTTTCAAACTAACAAGACTCTGGGACTTGTTAAAATTTTATTTACTAAATTTTTAATTACTTTGAAGCACAAAAGATTATTTTTCAGGGTAATTACCCTGAAAAATAATTTAGAGTAAAAAATGAATTAACTGAAAAATAATTTAGAGTAAATTTTTTATTTTAAAGTAAAAAAAATATTTTCAGAATTTTTAATCTAAATAAAAAAAAAATCCACAAGACAGTTTGCTGGAAAGAAATTAGAGAAGAGCTTTACGAAATTTATTATTTTATATTTATTGTAAGCCATTATTTTGACCTATTTTATTTAAACCGTTTAAAATATTGTTTTCAAAAGTTCAAAATTCAACATTTCTGAACTTCGTTTTTGTTTTTTGTTACAGCTATAAAACCAATGAATTAAACTGAATTTTTTTTTGGTTATTTTTAAATACAGGAAAAGTTTCAAATTAACAAGTCTCTGGGACTTGTTAAAATTTTATTTATGAAATTTTTAATTACTTCCAAGCACAAAAGATTATTTTTCAGGGTAATTTTTCTACAGAAAATAATTACACTGAAAAATAATTTAGAGTAAAATTTAGAGTATATTTTTTAATTTGAAGTAAAAAAATATTTTTAGAATTTTTACTCTAAATTAATTAAAAAATCCACAAGACAGTTTGCTGGAAATAAATCAGAGAAGCGCTTTACAAAATTTATTATTTTATATTTATTTTAAGACATTACTTCCGCCATTATTTCAGACCTATTTTATTTCAAGCCATTATTGAAGACCAAGGAAAAAAGTTTCGGAGAAACATTCAACGGACTAATATCATGCTGTTTTGAAACTCTCCCCCCCTCCCCAAATCAGTTTTGAAATAGAGATTTGATACCTACAGCTATGGTTCAATTTTATCATATATAAGACTAATGATGCACAATAATTTTAAAGATATCTTATCAACAAACGTTGAACAAAAATTTAAAATTTTTTAAAAATTGAATTCCTATGATGTCTAATATTTTAAGTCATTATTTCGGATCAAGAAATGTTTTATGGAAGAACATTCATTAGGTTAATAACAATCTATGTAGAAACTCTACCCGAAATCAATTCCAAAACTGATATTTGATACTTGCAATTATAGAAGATTTTTCATATTAGAATAAATATGCATGAAAATTTCAAAGCTATCTTATGAAGAAACGTTCTGTGAAACTTTTAAATACTTTTTTTTTAATATTGATTTCCTATGATGTCTAAAGTCCTTGTTTCAGATTAAGATATATTTTATTGAAGAGAAATCATTGAGTTAATAACATGCTGTGTTGAGACTCTCAACTAAATGAGTTACTAAAGTGAGATTTAATACTTCACATGTGTTGTTGTTGTTGTTTCTAATGACCGCTGATGAGAATTTATTCCAGATTAGGTCCATATAGGGTTTATAATGGCACCACAAGGGCCAGAGTCTGATTTAGTCAGATGACACCTCAATTTTGATTGAGCCCCACCCCCCACCCCCCAAGTGATGGCATCTGAAGGATCGTATCTTCTCCCACCCTCTATGACCTCATAGAGGGACTTTCCGGTCTACGGATTTAACGTGCCCATAGCCGATCTAGATACGGAGATATTTTACAGAGCTTAACTTAATTCGATCCGAACATCCTGAGCGCTGAAAGCCCACACGTTTCCTCTAGGCTACCTCGAGCCCACTTCACATGTAGAAGCCTTTATCCTATCAGTTTGAGCCAGGCGATGGCCGAATGGCTAGGGCGTGGCATTCGGTTCAGAGCCTGTGGGTTCGAGTCCCACCGTTGGCAAGGGTGTTTGTAGCCATTCGGAATCGGCTTTAAACTGTAGGTCCCGGTCTAATTAGCACATGGGTAGCAAACAGTTGACCGTAGCACTCTAAACCAAACCAAAACCTATCAGAATGATGATGCACGCTAATTCTAAAGCTACTTCATCGACAAATGTTCAATAAAAATTTTAAATACCTTTTATAATGATTTTATATGATGTCTAATATTTTACGTTATTACTACTTGGTACCCGTCAAAACATGACGGCTGAATAGTAAGTAAATGTACTAATACATTAATTTTACTCAACACATCATTGCCAAATGTTGAAAATCATGATATTAAGAATAGAGTAATACACTTTAAAAATACTATTGAATCCAATAAAAAGAAATCAGGTTACTCAGCAGAGCGAAATAAACAGTTTCCGTCAGGTTGAATTCTAAATCTCACGTATGTAATTAGAAATAAAAATAGAAGAGAGAGAGAGAGAGCTAGAGAGATTCCTTGGAATAAGCGAATTAATGTATTTATGTGGTCACGTGCTTAGTGAGTATCTAAAGCCAGATTTATACAGGCCACCGAACATGCGCAGAATCATATTAATGTGTTTATACGGCCTCGTGGTTAGTGAGAATCTAAAGCCAGATTGAAACATGCCACTGTGCATGCGCAGAAAGCAATCTTTTAATTGTAAATTATCGCCAATTAATAGAAATTACGATTAAAAATACCAAATTTGACACATCTATAAATTACAATCTGTCGTTTAAGACCAAAATGAAGTAAATGGATGCAGTATTTTTCTCTCAAGGACTGCCCAAAGAAACGGCTTAACAACTTAAATATATAGATTTAAAATCAAGAAAAGTTTCATGGAAGAGTATTCATTGGGAAAATAACATACAATGGTAAAAGTGTTCCCCAAATCAATTAAAATAACTGATATTTAATACTTACAATCATACAAGCTTTTTTCATATTATTCAATAATTATACATGAAAATTGTAAAGCATCATAGGAAATATTGATTTCCTATGATGTCTAACATTTTAAGTCATTATTTTAGACCCCCCAAAAATGATATACGGAAACACATTCTTTGGGCTGATAACATACTGTGTTGAAACTCTCGGCCAAATCAGTTACAAATCTGAAATTTAGGATAAGCAATTATAGAAGCTTTTTCATGTTAGAATAATGATGCATGAAAATTTTAAAACTATTTTATCAACAAATGTCCAATGGAAAATTTTTGATGCTGTTTTATTTTGATTTCCTGTGATGTTTAATATTTTAAGTCAATATTTCAGAGCAAGAAATACATTACGGAAGGATATTAACTGGGCTAATAACGTACTGTTTTGAAAAATTTCACCAAATCAGTTACTAATAGAAGCTTTTGTTGAATTAGAATAACGATGCAGGAAAATTTTACAGCCATCTTATCAACAAATTTCAATGAAAATTTTAAATACTTTATAATATTTATTTCCTATGATGTCCAATGTTTTTACTCAATATTTTAGGGCAAGAAATTTGTGGTGTAAGAATATTCATTGTGCTAATAACATACTGCGTTGAAACTATCTCAGATTTGTAACTCAACCATATCTATACATATAAAACGCGTTTGTATGCGGCACAAAAATCAACAATATTTCTACACCCCGAATGGCAACGGCTGCAACTAGCCAATGTAAACATTCGCGGCCGGCCGTAATTTTCAAGCGCGTGTCAACATGGATTTACGCAATGAAATCAGGAATGCTCGAAAGCGAGAAACACGATCAAGTGAAAATTCGGAACAGTCTCAAGAAAGAAAGCGAAGAAGAAATAATTCATTAAGAGAGAGGCGTAAAAGAGAGCATAAATGATCGCGAGATCAGGCTTAACCGTCACCGGCATAGCAATCGACAGCCAGTAATAGTTTATTTTCTACACTTTTTTCACTACTTGCTGAATTTTTACTCCATTTTATAAGCGAAGAAATTTTACCAACAATTTATTATTTGATGTGATTAAGTGTAGATATTTAAATTGTGAACAATAGTACATAAAGGGAGTGATGTAATAAACGCTATCTATATATATAAAACGCGTAGGTATGCGGCACAAAAATCGACGATATTTCTACACTCCGAATGGCAACGGCTGCAACTACAGGATGTAAACATTAGCGGCCGTCCGAAATTTGCAACCGTGTGTGTGTAGTGACTCGACGATAGCACGTAATTTGGTACAATTCAATTGCTATATTTTACTCGTGAATAATTTGAATTTATTCATTCAATATGATTAAGTGGAGATATATGAATTGTGAACAATAGTAAATACAGAGAGTGATGTAATCTACACTATACTTTAGTACTTGCTGAATTTTTTATTCCATTTTATAAGTGATGAAATTTTCCCCAAAATTAATTTTTTGATATGATAAAGTGGAGATAGCTGAATTGTGAACAATAGTACTTACAGAGAGTGATGTAATCCACACTATATTTTAGTACTTGCTGAATTTTTACTCCATCTTTTTAAGTGAAAATTTGCACCAACAATATCTTATATGATGTAATGATAAAGTGTAGATATCTTAATTTTGAAAAATTGTACATACAGAGAGGGATGTAATTTTTTAAAATCATTGGTGTTGGGTTTCTCAGTCTTATCTTTAACTTTACTCTGAAGTAATGGAAATTCACATTTTTTAATCACGATGTTTTAGAATCAGCCTTATAGTGAATTTAGCAATTATAATTTTTTTGGCTGAGCTCCCACTACCCCTAAAGTATATTTATAATGACAAGTAAAGGTAACATTCCTTACATATGTTACTTTCTGTTGAGTTGTTTTGCAAAAGAAAATATAAAACTAAAAGCGACCTTGCTGGTCGCGCAGCGGCTAGCATTTTAATACTTGCTGAATTTTTACTCCATATTTTTAAGTGAAAAAAATTTCCCCAACTATTTCTAATTTGATGTAATGATAAAGTGCATATATCTTAATTTTGGAAAATAATACATACAAAGAGGGATGTAATTTATAAAATCATTGGTGTTGGGTTTCTCAGTCTTATCTTTAACTCTGTTCTGAAGTAATGGAAATTAACATTTTTTTAATCACGATGTTTTAGAATCAGATTTATAGAGAATACCCCTTCATAACGTATATTTCTGATGAGGTAACATTCCTTACATATGTTACTTCAGTTGAATTGTTTTGCAAAAGAAAATATAAAACTAAAAGCGACCATGCTGGTCGCGCAGCGGCTAGTCAGTTAGAAATGAGATATAAGACATGCAATTATTGAAGCTTTTCCATATTAGAATAATGATGCATCAAAATTTTAAAGCCATCTCATTAACAGATGTAAATGGAAAAATTTTTAATACTGTTTTATAATGATTTTCTATGATATCTACTATTTTAAGTCAATATTTCAGAGCAAGAAATGCATTATGGGAGGATATTGCTTGGGCTAATATTGTACTGTTTTGAAATTTTTCACCAAATCAGTTACTAATAGAAGTTTTTATCAAATTAGAATAACGATGCAGACCAATTTTACTGCCATCTTATTAAAAAATTTAAATGGAAATTTTAAATACACTCACGGACAAAAAAATTGGCGCACCAAGAAGGAGTCGTCAAAATGAAATGAAATTTTACATACGTAATTACTACTTTGATATAAGTAATTGATAAGAAAATCAAAGAAAAAGGATAATTTATTTCAGAGAAAAAGGCAAAAGAACGGAGGAGTTAATACTCCGTTGGACACCCTCTAGCGCGAATGCACGATGCGATACGATCGGGCATTGAATCATACAAGTTCTGTATGATGTCTTGAGACATTTCGATCCATATTTGCTGTAACCTTGCCTCTAGTTCGTTCAAACTCGTTGGATGCCCAACTCGTCGTCCCAAATGATCCCAGATATGCTCGATTGGAGACAAATCTGGGGATCGGGCAGGCCAAGGAAGGGTAGTAACAGTGCGGAGACAGTCTTGTGACACCCTTGCCGTATGAGACCGAGCATTCTCTTGTTGAAAAATGGCTCCTGGGAGCCGTTGCATGAGTGGCAACACATGTGGTTGCAGGATTTCATGAACATACCGCTGGGCTGTCATGATGGCACGGAACAATGCTAGGGGTGACCGTGTATGGTAGGCAATGGTACCCCATACCATCACACCAGCTGTGGGAGCGATGTGTCGCTGTGCAGCAAAGGCAGGATTGAAGCGTTCACCACGGGCTCTCCACACACGATTGTCATCACTGCCGAGATTGAATCTGGATTCGTCGCTAAAGACGACCTGGTTCCATTCCGCTGCAATCCAGTTTCCTCGTGAGCGGCAAAACTCCAAACGGAGGCGCCGATGGGTGGGCATCAAGGGCAGCACACGTAATGGGCGCCGCGATACCAACTGTCCTTCAGACAGGCGCCTTCGTATGCTTCGAGAAGACACAGAGACCCCTAGTGAAGGTGCTACCTGTGCCTGGATGGCGGCCGATGAAGCAGTTGGCTGTACGCGTACATTTCTTACGATGTGGCGGTCTTCTCGACGACTGGTCTGTCGAGGGCGTCCTGAGCCTGGTCTTCGTGTACATGACATCTCTCGGGTCCACTGGTCCCAACACCTCCTCACAACACAATCAGAGCGGCCTAATTGACGAGCTACTCGCCTAGCTGACTACCCAGCTTCCATCATCCCGACGATTCTCCCCCTCTCAAACTGCGACAACTGCTTATATTGTCTTCGAACACGGCGTAATGGCATGTCTATCTCAGCTCTTCCTTTGTAAATGATTCAGCACACTCAAACAAGCTTTGGTTACCTGTTTTATACTCCACAGAGTACGATGTTCAACGCCCTCTACCGGCTATACGTAATGCGCTATCACGCTGCATTTCTAATCATTTGCATATCTCCCCAACATGTACCTTCATTACAAGTTTCGTTACGATCCCGCAATTATTTCTTGGTGCGCTAATTTTTTTGTCCATGAGTGTACTTTTTAATATTGATTTCCTATGATGTACAATGTTTTTTATTCAATATTTTAGGTAAGAAATTCGTGGCGGAAGAACATAACATACTATGCTGAACTAATAACATACTGTGCTGAAACTCGACCATATTAGTTACTAATCTGAGATTTAAGACCTGTAATTATAGAAGCTTTTGAATATTAGAATAATGATGTCTGAAAATTTTAAAGCCATCTTATCAAACAATGTTCAACGAAAAAATTTTAAATCTGTTTTATATTGATTTCCTATGACGTATAATATTTTAAGTTAATATTTCAGAGCAAGAAATACATTACGGAAGGATATTGGCTGGGCTAATATCATACTGCTTTGAAATTTTCCACCAAATCAGTTACTAATTGAAGATTTTGACAAATGATAACGATGCAGGAAAATTTTATAGCCATCCTATCAACAAATTTCAATGAAAAATTTAAATACTTTCAATATTGATTTCCTATGAGATCCTATATTTTTGCACAATATTTCAGATATTCGTGGTGGAAGAATGGATATTCATTGGTCTAATAACATACTGCGTTGAAATCCTGCACCAAATCAGTTACAGAACTGAGATTCTATATCTTCACTCCCAGAAGTATTCATTTCAACATTAAATCTCAATCAAAGGATATTTCAAAGACAGGATATACATCAGATAAATCCCTTTTAGCTGATTATACAGACTCTAAACACGTGCACACCCTATACTTTTATGCAGATCTCCCTGATGTAAATGGTTGTTTCATCATCGAAGCATTTACAACCCGGTTGTATTCGGTTAAATTGGAGATGTTCACCTTCTCATTTCGAATTCAGAACAGTTATTGGAATCAGCAGATGCTGGCGAGTGGGCATGAAGGTATTCAATTTCAAATTACTAATCGGAAATGCTCGCTGTGCACGAATACGAGAGTAATTTTTGGTAAAATGGTAGTTTGAAATGTGTAACATATAGCAATTACGTAATTAAAGCTGTATCGCAGGTAAAATGGTGGACTGAGATGCTTCCCGATTTTCGTATTTCCAGTAACGTACCAATGAAATGAAGGTAACTTACTCGGTAAATTTGAGAAAAGATGGTTGATCTGACTATATACACAATGCGACACATTTTCTGTAGTAACTTTTGTGTATGGCTCATAGAAAATAAATAAATTTTAAGGTTAAAGATTATTGGATATGGATACACCACTTTTTCTAATACGTTTTCAATTTTTGATTATTGTATAACACTTATGAGCATATAAATTCTTACAATTAATTATTATTAGTATTGAAAGGTGTTTTTAACTTTTTGGTAAGATACACTTTTTACAATATGCAAAAAATCAGTGCCTCAAAAACTTTTATTGTAAAAAGAAAGACTGCCGTTAATATATATCGTGTTAAGAAGCATCTGTTTTATTTTTTTTAAGGTTTATATAGGTGTCATGGAAGAAAAATAAATTTTAAGGGTTTGAGTTTCTAATAATTTCTGGATGTCAACGTGTCACTTTTTGCAATATGTTTTCAATTTTTGATTATTGTATAAATTCTTATGAATATATTAATTAATACAATTAATTATTACTAATTTTGAAAGGTGCTTTTAATTTTTTGGTTAGCTACTCTTTCTACGCTATATAAAAAATTGACAGAGCCCCCAAAACCTCCATTGTAGAAAAAAAGACCGCCCATAATGTACACCGTATTGAAAAGTATCTTTTTATGCTGTTGTTACTGCTGTGTGCGTGCGTGTGTGTACATGTGTGTGCGTGTAGGTTTCATTATACGCACGGGGATTTATTTGACTATTTTCTTATCTTAAAACATACCCTAATTTTATCGTATTTTTGAACTTATCATAGCCCTGTCTCATCTTAGAATTATTTTATCTTTTCTTTTATTAGAATGTGTCTTAAACTTATTCGACCCTCTCCTAGATCTTATCGTAATCTTACCTTAGATCCATTTATAACTTATCTCGATCTTATCTTTTGAGCTCATGAAGTAACTTATAAGATAAAATAATCAAACATAAGCTGATGATAAATTTATGTGGTAGTAACGACCGACTTCAAGAATCGCCAATTCTGGAACTATAAGTAACGTAACTGGATAATGCAATTATCCAGTTACAAATTATTAATGTACTTATTATGTACTTACAAATTATTAATGTACTTACTATGTACTTACAAATTATTAATGTACTTATTATGTACTTACAAATTATCAATGTATTTATCTGCTCGTATATTATCCAGTTATGTTACCCTCAAGATAATGTACGGTCTGAGTTTCGTCCTTTTCATATGTAAAGCCTCACAGGGCTATTTTAAACCCTAATATGGTCATGGAGAGATTAACTTATCAGACTCAAAAATGTGAATTTCCGGATTTAAAGCCCTGACAAGCCAAGTTATTTAACTGCATGTCTGTCCCATTTGGTCTCGTAACCCGAAATCGGGTCTATCTGGTTTTATTCTTTGAGTAATATGTTCTCACAGTTGGAATATAGAGTAAACCCCACAGCAGTCACCTGGACGAACAAAGCCGGTCACCTTAGTACTAGAGTTTACAGTCCCAGAAATTTTACATCTTCATAATGTTTGGTGAAAGATAGGATCAAAGGATTGTTATATTTAAAAATTGCTACCTTTATAAAGTGATATAATGTAGTCTTTTATCTGAAGGAGAAGTGTTTGTCTTACATGTTAATGGTGTAGCATCAATTACCTACGAATGTCAATGAGCATCTAAAAATTCTTAAATTCAGCACTGTTTTTACGTGTCTTGGTCATATAAGATTTTCCGATAATTGCGGAAATGTCCCACGTCTTAATATCCTAAGAAATGCAGCGATATTAATTCTCTTGGCTTTAAACGTATTATGGAGCTTGTAGAATCACATAACAAAAACTGTATGTTGCTAAGTTGATCACACCGTCGGACAGTACACTTTTATGTCGCGCTATCTTGCGGACAAATTTTTTTCTTTATTTATATATACACAATGAAACTTCTCTATGGCGGCCAGTAATGGTTCCGTAAAAAAAGTGGCCGCTTTTCGGGATGACCGGCTAGAGAAATTTCATTGTGTATATATATATATATATATATATATATATATATATATATATATATATATATATATATATATATATATATATATATATATATATATATATATATATATATTTATATATAATATATATATATATATTTATATATAATATATATATATGTATATATTTATATATAATATATATATATATATATATATATATATATATATATATATATATATATATATATATATATATATATATTTATATATATATATATATATATATTTATATATAATATATATATATATATATATATATATATATATATATATATATATATATATATATATATATATATATATATATATATATATATATATATATACAGTGGAATCTCGAACTATCGTTTTTCAAGGGACCGATTGAAATGAACGATAAATGCGAGACAACGATAGAAACATAACAAAGCAATATGATCGTTGGGAGTGGATAAAATGAACGACACATACGGGAAAATGATGGATCCGAAAACGATCGATCGAGATTCCACTGTACATATATATATATATATATATATATATATATATATATATATATATATATATATATATATATATATATATATATATATATATAAATATACACATACATACATACATACATATATATATATATATATATAAACAGAGAGAGAGAGAAAGAGAGAGAAAGGTTGTAGAGCGTTCCTTCGTTCTATTTTATTAAACTCTCTATTATTTGTCCTTTAGAATAAAAGTTCTGAAAACATTTTCTTTAACACAAAAATGACTTATTTTTAGCCCTTTAAAGAACTTGAAAAAGTCTTGGGAATAAAAAGTTATAAATGCTGAAAATAAATTATACTAAAAACTTTTCTACGTTCAAAAGTTAAAAAAAATATGCAAATAAAGCAATTTGTTCAGCCGATATACCCAAAACTAAACACACTTTTAACTTTAAATTTAATTTTTTAACCAAATTTCAGACAATGCAAGTATTTTCTATATAGACAAAGATTTTTATAAAAAGACTCAGACAACAGGAAAAATCAATGATAAATGTGAGCAAATAAAGAATACAAAATGCTGTGTTCCAGACACCCTAAATAATGCCATGTTAAACAATGCTGTAAAACGATAACAGTTCCAAGGAAATTTTACATATAAATATTCCAATTTTTGTAATTGTATAAAAATATTCGCGGACCCTTTTTGTTGGAAATCTGTGTAGACCAGCATTTTTTTTTAATAATAACAATTTCTTTTGTCTTATAATTTGGAAACAAGCCTTGTTATTATACAATTCTGTTTCTTTTCTATGGTTAAAGTTTTAACTGTTTCCTTTCGTTTCGAATGCATGGGACAATTTATTGCATATTGTTTGCTATTGCTCTTATTGCATTTTTACCAAATAAAAGGTTATTCATTTAATGTAACATTTTACTACAAGTAATAGTTCAGTTAAAATAATCGCTTGGTTATAATTCGTTTCAGAATGCCGTCTGAATTTATGTAAATTTCTTTTAAACGGATTTTCTTTGTATCAAATTATTTTAATGGACTGATGATATTTGATAAAATTTAGATTCAATCGTATGGATATTCAAAACCCAGTATTGTCGCGGAAAAGAATTTATTTCACGTGTCATATCGCAAAAGTAGTTATTAAGTTAAAATAATCGTTGTGTTATAGACGTTCGTTTCAGAAAGTTTTTACAAGTAATGCAAATTTCTATTTTAACGATTTTATTTACTATATTGAGATCTTTAAATGGGTCTAGGATATTTCATTACAATGAGATTGAACCGTTTTCTTGGTTGTGTAGATGTTCAAAATCCAAAATTACAGTGGAAAAGAATTTAATTGAAATACCATATCACGATAAGTAGCACTTAAGTTAAAATAATAATGTTGTTATATTTCGGTTCAGATTGTTTTTGAATTTATGTAAATTTCTGTTTAGCTAATTTTCGTTGTACTGAAATGTTTAAATGAGGGGCGGATGTTTCGTTAAATTGAGATTCAACTCTATTCATTCATATATAAATATCCAAAATCTAACCTTATCGATGAAAAGAATTTATTTGTTGTGGGATTTTACATCAAGTAGTAGTTAAATAAAAAATAATCGTTATGTTTAGTTCGTTTCAGAACATTTTTTTAACTAATGGAAATTTTTTTAGCGAAATTTCTTTGTACTGAAATCTTTAAATGGGTCAGTGAAATTTCGCTAAATTGAAATCCAACTGTTTTCATGTTTACATTGATATACAAAACCGACATTATCACACAAAAAAATTATTTTACGTGTTACTTTACAATGAGTAGAACTATAGCTTAGACCATATAGCAAAATAATCTTTTGCTATTGCTCATTTAAAACGTTTGTTTACAATTTATGTAAATTTCTTTTTAGGGAGTTTTCTTAGTTTAGAAATCTTTTAATTGGTCGATGATATTTCGTTAAACTGAGATTTAACTCTATTCATTTTGTGAAGTATTAAATCCAAATTAACCCCCCTCCGTTTAAAGTAAATAGCCGTTTATGTTAAATAATTAAAAGAAGAAACAAACGCGAATGCAAATGAGCAGCACTTTTCTAATACACTGGAAACCCCGTAGATAACGTACGCGACAGTCAGGGCTGAGACGACACGAGGCGAGGCTAGACAGAGGTGAGAATCGAACGGAAAAATAAACAAGATTGGTCTGGCGTTCAGTTCGAGTACAGCAGTTGGATTTTGTCAAGCTCATCGTGGGCGTTTTGGAGTAGTCATCGTTCCGGTGACCTGGGGATCTCCTTTCAAGCAGTCGAAAGTTAAGACAGAAAAGTTAGTGAGAGAATTTACAAATACAGTGGTGCCTCTCCATGACGGAGCTCGTAACTCGAAATACTCGTATCTCGAATCAATTTTCCCCATTGAAATGAATGGAAGTGCCATTTATTCTTTCCAGACTCTCCCAAAATAGCGCAATTTTTTGTTACATGTTTTTAAATAAGAAAAATGGGCTTATAAATGATGAACATTGTATAAAAATGCAACACAATAGAATGTACTGAAATAAACTTGTTTTATTAAGAGTAATGTACAACATTTACCTTGCAGATCAGATTTGAAGATGCTGAGGGAGGAGGAGGACTGTAGCGTGGTTGATTTCTGGATGGGTTTTTGCAGTGTGCGGGATAACTACCAGAATTAACAAACACGTTAATTTTCACGTCGCTTGCTAGTAAAGAGTACTGGAATTATGCTGTTGCAAATAAATGGATTTTAGTCTAAGAAATCTCAACGTGTGTCCCGTTTGTGGTGTGTACATTGTTTATATATATATATATATATATATATGGTGCCCGGTATAAAAGGCTTAAGTCAAAAACATTGATTTAAATATACAAAGTTATTGGCTTTTATACCAATCTCAAAACAATGATTTCGACTTGAGTCTTCTGAGCAAGGAAATGTACTTTTATATACAAAATTGGCAGACTTAATCCTTTCATACTAGTCAAAAGATATATATATATATACAGTTGTAATGTATACATAAGATTCGATTCACAAGAATCGAACATTTGAGTGAATGAATTAAAGAAGCTGCTTGAGATATGCTAATTTCGGCATACGCGCTTGGTATAAATACCAAGCAGCTTGATTAAGAAAGAAGGTTGGAGAAAAGGTTGATAGATAAGCGAAGTAAGGGAGCTACGAGGTAAGCACCTCCAGGTGTTAACCGGCGCTTGTGCTTAGGGGGCCCAAAGTTTACGTGGCAGAACTGCTGGTTTGACTCTCTGCTGATTTGTGAGTATTGCAAAGTGTATTTTTATTGAATGCTAATATATATTCCATACAAGTAGTACGTATGCTTATTGCTGTAAAAGCAAATTCTATATGTGCAACGAATTCAAAAAATATTGTTTCATGTATAAACTGTGTTTGTATCAAATTCATTTAGAGTGCCACTTCAAATTATATACACCCAAGTGTGGGTAGAGGTGAGCAATACTCTACACAGTGGTACCTCGACTTACGAGTGTCTCGACTTACGAGTTATTCGAGATACGAGTATTCTCTTGGCAGATTTTTTGCTTCGAGTTACGAGCTATAATTCGGGTTACGAGCAAGCTTCAGATACCCCACCGCTAGTTTTCGCAGCGAACGCCATGTTACGTGCTCATCAAATGAGTACCCGAGAAGCATATAGTATTTGCAACCTTTAGTACAATTATTATACAATTGTATAATATTATTCTAAGACTACTATCCAGTCATAAACTGAGAGATTAACACTCAACAATTATCACTTGGGCAGCTTGCTCTCCCCATACTTGAGTCGCCATCCGAAACCTAACAGCGTCCAACCTCTCTCACAGAAAAATAGCTTCAATTCCCTCCCCCACACTGGAACCCCCAATGGGGTCTAGGGGATGGTATGACTTTGGTTAAAAATCAAGGAATAAGATTTAATTATTCAGTTCAGCCTTTCTCCTCCTCTTAGATCAACATCTTTAAGTCTGATCTGCGAGGTAAATGTTGTACATTACACTTAATAATACAAGCTTATTGCAGTACATTCTATTGTATTGCGTTTTTATACAATGTTTATCATTTATAATCACATTTCTAATATTTCAAAACATGTAACAAAAAGTTGCGGTGTTTTGGGGGACCCCTGAACGAATGAATGGATTTTCCATTCATTTCAATGGGGAAATCTGATTCGAGATACGAGTATTTCGAATTACGAGCTCCGTCATGGAACGAATTAAACTCGTAAGTCGAGGCACCACTGTATATATATATATATATATATATATATTTTTTTTTTTAATCAATACTAACAAATATCTAAAAATTCCTTTTCTTGACTTAGTCATTTATACCGGGCACCATAAATATATTACCTCAAAATAGGTAAAAAAGCAATTGAACTTCATAATTTTTATATAACTAATCAAAACCCAACATTAATGTCATAAAATAATTAAACTCCGTAGTATCAGGTTCCTTCAAATTCCGTTATTTTAGATTTTTTTTGATGGAATTTTTACAACTTATGTAAATTGCCATTAACCGAATTGCTTTTGTATAGAAATATTAAGATAAATTGAGGATATTTCGACCGATGGACATTACATTTTACTCTAGTCCGTGCATATTTCCGATTGTATTTATGTCCCGAACCCACCATGATTGTCTTAAAATCATTCAAAGTCGGTAATATTAAGCTTTCTCAAAAGCTACGTTACCTAAAAGAAAACGCGATTGCAAAGAACGTCTCTGAGAAAAAATTTAATGTCGTGCTTTCTAACAGGTTTTCTCTACAAATCATTCATTTCACTTTGAAGTCCAAAATTGTTCAAAACATTTACTTTAACTTCAACCTATTATGCGAGACTAATATAAGCCGAGGAAAACGTTTTAACCACTCATACCTGAGTAATGGCCACGGTATTTTAACTTGTTTACATTTTACGGGACATTGCCCTAGATGTTTGAAAAGGTGAGTGGCGAAATTACTACTTAGACCAATTTTGCCACTTCAGTTTCGTATTTTTACATCATTAAATTATTTTATTTCGTTTTCAGTTTACGTTTGCGGCCTCCCTTTTTATTCATTTCTAGAACTATTGCGGAATTTTTGACAAAAATCGTGCTATTTAAAATTAGGTATAATTTTCCATTTGAAATTATAGGAGCGGTTATCTATAATTCAGCTCATGATATTAACTCCCGAGTGAATGATTGAAAAATAATTGCTTGGTTAAAAAACAAACAAAATGTTTTTAACCTTATTTTGAATTATTAAAATCAATTTGAGTTCACGATATCTGACATATAGGAAATGCTTTTATGATTATAACCGCAATTACAGGTTCTGAACTTTCACATCCAAAGAGATAAGAGAAGATAAAACGACCACATACTGAAAATCATTTTACTCCAGTGAGCTGACACTACTTGCGATTGATTTTCACTTAAACGTTAGAAAAAATTAAGTTTTCGAGTTAAGTGAACGGATTGCGACATTCTTATTGAAAGTTATGAATATACATAGAACGGTGAACAAATAAAAATTAAATCAACGGAGTATTATAATAGCGGTTTATTTGCAACGAATCATTAAAAAATTCTGTGTAGTTTAAAGTGACCTTATTGTGCCATTGTGAGAATGACTTTATCGTTCCATTGATATTAAACCACACAAAAGTATGAAGAACATCTAACTGTTGCAAAAAAGTTTAAATACAATATATTGGTAGGAATTGCTGTTTGATTTATGTCATACATCAGAAAAAAAATTTCGAAGTAGAGCAAAGTACTTTAATTGCGAATTTTATCTTGAAACATTTAACAGTACACAGAATGGCTGACAAAAGGGAATAGTTACCGTGCAGTGCATTGTGCCTAACAGCAGTTTTGTTTCAGTGAAACATTTAAAAGAACTTAGGAAAATAAAAACTTAAGCACAAAGATGACAACATTGCTATTTAAATCTTTGTCAGTAGAGTCGTGATAAATCCAAATTCTTTTTAATCCGTTGTCATGTATGGATTTGTTTTCAATTTACAAGTTCAAGGAAAAATAATTCAAGGCCTAGTTTCATAGATACAAATAAAAGATAATTCACTAGAAGATTGAGTGCAGGATTGGCTTTTTCAGCGGTAACACGTGAAAGGTTAAAAGATGAAGCGACTAACGTCATAGGCACTATTTAAAAGGCATTGCAATCCTTTAATAAAGGACTAACTTCCAAAATAAATATGTTCTCATTGTAAAGCTACAATGACGCTAGATACTTGTAATTTGGATTGGTTGACTAGATCAGCAACCGGACACATAATTAGCCGGTGTTATTTATCTAGAGAGGTCGAGAGAATGCGCTACAAAATAGAAGTTCCACGAAATTCTATTTTGTAGCGCTCTTTCTTCAATATCACCTAAGACATGCAGAATTTTAAGTGCTTATGAGTTTACTTTATTGATCATTAAATTAAATTTCTACGAAATTTAGGTTCATATCTGATTAAAATCAGGTAATTTGCTGATAGAATGATACAGTTAATTGCCGTGTTGAACCAATTGTTGTATAACGCTTAAGGGAACTCACGACCCTTAAGTCGAGGAAATAAGTATATTTTCATACTTTTTGACTCTTTGTAACTCTTTGTAACTACTCACAATTTTTCCAAATTTTATGTATATGATAAATTGATATATTTATTTTACTAAATAAATTTTTAACTGTCAAAATAATTTTAAATACTTTTTTTAAATGCTTTAGATATACCTTGTTTTTTAAGTATTTTTATTGTATACTGGCTTGCGCGCAGAGCTATGAAATTAATTTTACACTTAAATGTATAATTCCTGTTTTATATTTAAAATAAATAATTCAAAATACAATTGAACATAAAGCATTCAACATTAAAATGTTTTTCAATTTTTAAAACTTCTCAAAATATACTTAAATTTTCCTAAAATTTTTGAATTAATTTACTCCTGAAAAAAATAACAAAATTTGCAGTGATTGCAATAATTCTAGTTCAGACGCAATAAAATAACATGATTATGCAGTGATAAAAATTTCATGGAATTATATTTCATAATTTTTGAGATATCAGTTGCGGAATACTGCAAAATTATATTTTGAGAAAAATGAGTTTAAAATTTTTCTTACCATAAACTTGATCAGTAATTAAATATTTAGAATATCAATATCTCCGGAACTAATTGGAATATTTTCATTCGGTTTGCTTTATTTTGTTCAGAAATCAACATATATTTTTTCAAAAAATCTAATGTTTTAAAGATTTAAGGGTAGTGAGTCCCCTTAATTTCACTAAAGTTGCAATGTTTGCAGAAAAAAAATATGCAGAATCCTCTCCATTTAAAATTATCTGGATTTTGATAGACTGCAAGAGACAGCCATTCAACATCTGATGAACCGGGTGCATATCACTGATATAAATAGCATATTCTCTTTCTCCTTTCTTGCATGGCGGACTCTAAATCAATTCTTTTTCAGTGGATCCCGTCATATGTGGATTTGTTCGGTAACGATCACGCTGACATTTGGCAAATTAAGGTAAATGCACCAGTAATGGGCCGGTTAAGAAAAAAATTGAAGTAAATCTGAATTTTCACAGCTATAGATAAAGCAAACTGGTCCAAATTTTTCCCTGCCATTTTAATAACTGTCTTACATCTGTAGTAGCAATTGGAGCGCACTGGCTGCATTCATAAAAAAATACATGTACATAAATAATAACCAACCTGATGCACCTATAATGGGTCATTATTTTATCCGATGTGCTCATAATGGGCAACCCAACAATGAGCCATCAATATCGCCCATCACAACATCAATGGGTCATCTATTTAATCTGTTATGGAACAAAAATCAATTCTACAATATCATAAAATTGGAAAGAAAAGGAACTTAAAACATGATGTATATTTTTAAACCGGTTTATTCATTTTATATAACTGCAGTACAACTACACTAAATATATAAAGCTGAAATATAAATGAAATATAAATTTATTAACTTAATCATCTAAAATTAAATTTACTTAAAAAATAACATTTAATTAGTTAACTATCTAAATTATTATTATTATTCACAACACACTATTCCTATGTTGGGCCGGGTTGGCCCAATACAGGGACAGTGGAACAATTCGTGATCCCATGATGGGCCACGCTATTTTGACAATGGAATCTAAGTTTTTTGTCATTTAATCACTGTAAAATTTGAATTATACATACTATCGTAATTAATAATAGCTTAAGTCAATAAACAGATATTATAGTACTTATAGTAAAATTTTTTGAAAAATTCACTTACCTTAACAGATTTCTTCAGACGTTAAAACAAACACAAATGTTCTTCTCTCTAGCAGAATACACCTTACACTTCGCACAAAGTAAAGGAATGAATTGAATTTCAATGCTAAGGGAACCTCGCAGGTAGTAGCCAATGACCCTCACCCCCTTCTGCTGCTATAGGTAACAAGAGACCCTTAATTTCTCGACATTTCTAAAGGGTGGCCTGTTATAGGGACATGGCCCACTATAGGTGCATTTACCTTAGTGTTTAGAGGATTTGTGTCTGTTTGATGTCTGTCTCAATCGGGAGTTAAGGTGACCGTGGACATTTATTTCAGCAAATATTTTTGGTTGTAATAATGATTGTGTTATTCTAAAAAAATATTTCAGTAGGATAATAGTACCAAAATTGTTTTATTATTCACGTAAAAAAATCATTTATGAAGAATCTACTAAGTGAGTAATAAAGGTAAGTGTAGTAATAAACTTTAAATCTGTTTTATCAAAACATATGTTTCAAGGTTTTTTGATCTTTTTAAATGCTCCATGAGACTTAATTTTTGTTCAAAATTCATGAAATTTGTATGGAAGAATCCTGATACTTTTTACAAAGAGACTGGATATGCATTTTATAATTCGACTGCATTAAGATAATTAAATTTGATTCATAACTTATTAGAAGGCAAAATTTTGATGGAAATCGAAATGGAATTCAGATAAAAAAATCTCTCAAAAATTAACTATTTAAGGGATTAAATAATTGATCCCCAGATTTGTTTGTAATACAGTTTTAAGTGATTAAAATGTAAAATCGAAGAAATACCTAAAAAATTAAGTCACAAGGAGCATTTTAAAATTTTGTTTATAAATTAAAAATTTTTTCAAGGCTTTCAAATTTCAAGTTTCAAGGTCAAAGTTATAATTTAACTGGAAAATTATTTTAACGTATTCTACATACTTATGGTGAAATATATATAGGCACAAAATTTCATATCTCTATGATTAAAAAAAATAACGTCCACCGTTCGCTTAAAATCCGTTTTTAAGAACAGCTGTTACAGTTTTTGGAAAGAGCCTCCTGCTCATCACTGGTATCCGGCCAAGAGCCCTGGACTGGCCTTGCTTTTGAGTGGTTCGAGACTAATCCAGACTCTTCTGGCTCGTTTGCGGAGTGGCCATGCAAATAGTATGCGCTTTGAGAATTCTATCAAGGCATTTCTCCTTTGCCCAAGTTCTACTGCTACAGCGAATCCTCACCATACTTATGGGGAGTTTTCGTACAAGCTCAATTGTGGGCTATTTGGGAATCCCTATCAGCAAGCTTGCTGAGGATCAACATGTTGCTGCCTGCCATTTGCTCATACGACAGAATCTCATGGATCTGGTTTAGACTTTTCTAGACCAGAAAGCTTAGCAACCACAATTGCAGAAAAATTTTAAGGGCTTATTGTTGTTACTAATCCCTCCTGATCTAGCAGCGCTAGACCAGGTCCATGAATCCATATATCCTCACCAGTAGGTCCATCAAATGGCGAGGATCGATAATAAAGTCCTTCTTAGATAAATTCAGGCAAGTTAGGATGTGACCAGGAGAGGTCTGCTCATTATTACACTTTTTAGAAGTGGGAAAGGTTTTGTTTTGGTGATCAAATTTTAGGCACCTCAAGTGGCCACTTGCAAACCTGAAGTCTGCTCTGATTGCAGTCTGCTCAGCTCTATCAACCTTGAAGGCAAGAGCCCTACCAGGGCAGACACCAATGTATCAGTCATGGACCGGAGGTAAGGGCTTTTTATATCACTTCGTTGATTATTAAATTGAGCTTGTACGAAAATTAGGTTCATATCTGTGTAAAATCATCTAATTAGATGATAGAGTGATCAGATTAATTGCTGCGTTGAGTCAGTTGTTGTATAGCACTTAATTTCCCTGAAGCTGCAATGTTTACAGAAAACGAATGTTAGAGAAAGAAAGCTCATGCCTTTCATCCCTTGAGTGGGTCGATATAATGAGGACCAAGCATGTTTGGGAACTAACTCTGGGGGTCCCGCGTCAGGTTGACCACCTGACCGAGGCATATATTGTATGGCACCCTAAGCCCACGTTTATGAAAGCGGAGATGGGCACCCAGACCTTGGCCCACAGTGCTGAAAAGTGTTGTTGTTACTAATCCCTCCTGATCTAGCAGCGCTATACCAGGTCCATAAGTCCATATATCCTCATCAGCAGGTCCATCAAATGGCGAGGATCGATAATAAATTCCTTCTTAGATAAATTTAGGCAAGTTAGGATGTGACCAGGAGCGGCGTGCTCAATATTACACTTTTTAGAAGTGGGAAAGGTTTTGTTTTGGTGATCAAATTTTAGGCACCTCAAGTGGCCACTTGCAAATCTAGAGATTGCAGTCTGCTCAGCTCTATCAACCTTGAGGACAAGAGCCCTACCAGGGCAGACACCAACGTGAACCGGGGGTAAGGGCTTTTTATCTCCCTTCGTTGATTATTAAATTGAGCTTGTACGAAAATTAGGTTTATATCTGTGTAAAATCAAGCAATTTGATGATAGAATGATCAGGTTAATTTCTGCGTTGAGTCAATTGTTTTATAGCACTTAATTTCCCCTAAGCTGCAATGTTTACAAAAAACGAATTTAGGGATGTTCGAGAAAGATAGCTCATGCCTTTCATCTCTTGAGTGGGTCGATATAATGAGGACCAAGCATGCTTGGGAACTAACTCTGGAGGTCGCCCGTCAGGTTGACCACCTGACCGAGATATATGTTGTATGGCACCTCAAGCCCACGGGTATGAAAGCGGAGATGGGCACCGCAAGCTTTGGCCCACAGTGCTGAAAAGTAATTGGGACTGCTGTGCCATGAGTTAGAGAAAGAAAGAGGAAAAAAGGTTTATTTTAATATATTACATGAAAAAGAAAAGTTATCATCTCAATGCAACAATTTTCTTTTGTTATAATTGGTACAGGATGTAATGAAGATGAACCCTAGCAATTTATTGTAAATTTTTGAAATTAAAAATTAACCCATTGTCACTTCGTATCCAATAAAACCACAATAATATTTTGTTTGGTACTATCAATTTAATGAATATAAAATTATGCATAAAATATTCCCAGCATAATAATAAAAACTATTTTTTTGTCATTTATCAATATTCACTTTCAATACACCAAGCAATTCAGCAACTTCGTAACAATTTAAAATAAAAATTTTCAGTTTTTTAGAAAAAATATACATTTTATAAAAAAAAGTTGATTAAAAGCTTATTTTAATTAGCCAATCGACAAAAAATATATCTGGGAAAACACTGAGTAAAAGTAACAAAATTTTATATATAATACTACTTGCCGGCGGGCTTGATTAAAATTAATTTCATTTCGGCTTCTATTCTTGTTATTTTATTCATTCTGTGTCTCCTATTAAAAATAATTACATAACAAATAAAGCAAGGTGTCTGATAATTGACTTATATATTTGTTTAAGAATCACTTATTACGGTATCAGAATTTTGTGTGACTTATTTGCTGGAATGAACAGTATATTTATCTGAATGCGAAATGCAAAATAATCTTCTTTGAGAATGAAATCAAACTTTACAATTATAAAAACTTAGAGAAAACTGCCAAGAACTTTAATATGACATCCATTGCTTTTGAGTACAGCTTTGGACAGTGAAAATATTGCGAAATAATACTTTAAATTGTTAAATGAAAATTTCTTATGATATAAACATTTGCTCTGTAAAAGAGACAATTAACTAATACATTTCCCAAAAATAATTGAATAACTTAAACTAAAAAATTTACAATCATTACCGGGCATCAAACTTTTTTTTTATTTATTGATATCTAGTTACTTATTCCCACACTAAAAATTAAGTTATTATTGAATAATAAATCTATAATAAACATTTTTTTAATCATTAATAAAAGTTATCATTATTTGAGTTATTAAAAATATAATTTTTATGATTCAAGTATTCTGTCTTACGCCGACAGTCGTGTTGTTGCGATTTTAGAAATGGCTACCACCTCCAGGACTCTAGCCAAAAACATAATGATAAATTTGGCAGACTTAACATTTGCATAACAGAAGAAAAATAGAAATGCTATGTATTAATATTCATAATCGTTTTTCTTGACTGTCCAGAAATAAAACAAATTAGCAATATGCATGAGGAAGTTTTGAAATTAATTGCTTTTTTTTTTCCTTGAAAGGGATCTAAGAAACGTACGACGTACATAAAATCGTCATGGGAGTTTCGACTTTTTCCCTGCAGTGTATATATTAATTAACCTATGTCCTAACTCTGTGATTTTTAGTATTATAGTGAAAAATATATAGTCTTATAGCTGTAAAAAGTGACTAAAAGCCTTGCGACAGAGGTTAGAAATTCACAAATAAATATGACGGGCATTTGTAAGTGCCTAACAGTATCAGAATTTTTTTTATCTAATTATATCAATAACGTGTGATGAAAATCTTATAGGTTTTTAAAAAAAATATATGACATCATAGAAAAAAAAATTCTTTATTAAATTAGAAAAAAAATAATCTAAAAAGCTGATTTATGTACGTTAAATTTTTATGAGAGCTTTAAATTTCTGCAACGATGCATTTGTTTCATTGTTTTCTATTGGTTACGGAAATGGTCAGCATTACGATCAAAGCCATGTTTAAAGCGAATGAGAAAGGATTAGTTACTATGATTAGGGACTTGCATTTCTAATCAATTTACATTGCGTTTATTCAAGCTTAATTGATAAGAATGTTACATAATAACCTTGATAAATTTCCAGTAGAAACTGCATAATAAGGTTTACATGGTTCAGCTGATTAGACAAAAAAGGAAGCTTGATCAAATTTGAATGGAAAATCCTCTAGGAGATTACTTGCAGAAACTGTTTATGTATTTTGCATTCGCAAAATATAATTGATTTGCTCAGTTCTTTTACAGGGTAATGAAAAGAATATTGCATGTTAAATTTTAAGCAACGCTTTTCTTAGACTGAATATAAAGGGGTTAAAACTATTGCACTATTTGAAAATCTAATCAGAGACGAATCCTCATAGTTCCGGTTTATTCAGGACTTTGTGTAAATATACACAAATTTCTTTGTGTTGTGATACATTTTCGTCATTCAATTAGCCGCATGTGTCTCAGAAATGAAAAATTCCGGTTTCTTTGGAGTTGTACAAATTTTATCTGCATACGTAAGACACCTTTGTTCATAGTCACATAAACTGCGCCCGAAATCTATTTAGGATTCCCTATCTATTCCGATTCCCTATTTAGGACGAGAAATTTCATACTCCATTTGTAAGAACGGTCATTAAGGGTGTTATACACACACACACACACACACACATACGCGCATATATATATATATATATATATATAACTATTCATTCTTGGGCCTATTTTCTTGGGATAAATGCTATCCCACCCCGCATGGAAAAGGTTAAATTTTGCATGGAAGACACTCCAGAAAATTGGTTGAAGAGACTGTTTTGGCACTTGGCATTCTCAAAAACAGTCGATTTGCTCAGTTCTTTTACAGTGTAAGGAATCGGATATTGCCGTTTAACTTTTAAGCAACGCTATTCGCAGACTGAATATAAAGAGGTCAAACCAATTGTACGTTTTCAAAATTCAGTTAAGATGAATCTTCATAGTTCAACAGAGAAACCGCTCATAGAAAAGAGACATGAATATGAATATTCTAACCTTTTAATCAGACTTTTGTATAAGTATTCCCCAATTTCTTTGTGTTTTGATACATTTTCGTTATTTAATTATTCGCATGTGTCTTAGAAATGAAAAATCCCGATTTATTTCGAAGATACACAAATTTTATCTGCATACATAAACACACTCTTATACATAGTCACCTAAACAGCACGCAGAATCTCAATAGTTTAAACGCATATCCTACAATAACATTCGAGTCACGTCCCATTGCATCCTGACGGGGGCCGCACAAGGATTTCGCTAAAATAATTTACCCGGGACGGCAAATAGGAAATAATTAGAAAATAATTCGCAAGAACGAGCATAAATTACAGAATAGGTTCGAATCAAATTTTCGCTCTGGAACACGGGTATTCATGTGCCTCGTTCAAGGAAAAGAATATGAAGAGAGGAGTCTGCTGTCACCCCTGCATTTAATTTTGCATATAAAAGAGATTTCATTCTCCCTTCGTGTAAATGAATTTATGTCGTCCGGAACGCTTGGTTTTAATGAAACTAAATTTTGTATTCCATTAGTTTCAGTGTAATTATATGTTTGGGGAATATGTTTAAAAACCGGTTGGTAGATGCAGAAATATTTCATATCGCATTAAAACTTGGTTTGCGGCTGTTAAAATCCCAAAATGCGTAAATAACATTTTGGATGTTTCATACCGGATCTTAAGAGATTTTGAAGGAATTTAGATCGAATACTGAACACTTGCATAAGTGGGAATGTACTTCGTGGATTTCTTACATTGTCTACATTCTGTCTAAAATTAAAGCTCATTTAAACTTATTTTGTTGATGAAGTGTTAAAGTTTCTATTTGCATTTTAAAATATAATCATTGGCATAATCCTGTTTCTATTGAATAGTATTCAAAGTGAATTTCTTTTACTATTTTGCTTCAATTTGTTTTTTAATTGGGTTTTTCTAAAAGGTATTAGTTCTTTTTGTCTATAAAGTATTAACAACTCCTTTTCACTGTTTAAAATCCAACTTTCTTTGCACCTATTAAAATACTAAAATGCGTAAATAATATTTTAAATTTCATGCCGGATTTTAAAGGATTTTTAAGGAATTTAGATCAAATACTGAACACTTAAGTGGGAATGTATTTGGCGTATTTCTTACATTAAAGCTCATTTAAACTAATTTTGTTGATGAAGTGTTATAGTTTCTATTTGAATTTTAAAAATATAATCATCGGCATAATTCTGTTTCTGTTGAATAGTATTCAAAAGTGAATACATTTTATGAATACATGCATTTTTTTACTATCTTGCTTCAATTTGTTTCTTTAATTGTATTTTTAAAAAATGTATTAGGTCTTATTATCTATAAAGTATTAACAACTCATTTTTCCTTTTTAAAACCCAACTTGCTTTCCGTCTATTAAATTCCTAAAATACGTAAATAACACTTTAAATATTTCATGCCGGATTTTAAAGGATTTTGAAGGAATTTAGATCAAATACAAAACACTTGCATTTGATGGATTTCTTACATTAAAGCTCATTTAAACTAATTTTGTTGATGAATTATTATAGTTTCTATTTGAATTTTAAAATATAATCAACGGCATAATCCTGTTTCTGTTGAATAGTATTCAAAAGTGAATACATTTTATGCATACATGCATTTTTTTATTATTTTGTTTCAATTTGTTTTTTTAATTCATTTTTTATAAAATGTATTAGTTCTTTTAAATCTATAAAGTATTAACATAACAACTCCTTTTCACTGCTTAAAACTCAACTTGCTTTGCACCTATTAAAATCCTAAAATGCGTAAATAACACTTTAAATATTTCTTACTGGATTTTAAAGGATTTTTAAGGAATTTGGATCAAATACTGAACACTTGTATAAGTGGGAATTCATTTAACGGATTTCTTACATTGTCTACATTCTGTCGAAAATTAAAGTTCATTTAAACAAATTTTGTTGATGAATTATTATAGTTTCTATTTGAATTTTAAAATATAATAATTGGCATATTACTGTTTCTATTGAACAGTATTCAAAAGTGAATACATCATGTGAATACACGCATTTTTTTGCTGATTTTTGTTTCAATTTGTTTTTTAATTGATTTCTTCTAAAGATAATTAGTTCTTTTTATCTATGAAGTATTAACAACTCCTTTTCATTGTTAAAACCCCAACTTGCTTTGCACCTATCAAAATCCTAAAATGCATAAATAACATTTTAAATATTTCATACTGGATTTTAAAGTATTTTGAAGGAATTTAGGTAGAACACAAAGCACTTGAATGAATGGAAATGTATTTGACGGATTTCTTATATCTGCGATATACTGTCTGAAATTAGAGCTTGTTTAAACTACTTTTCTTGATGAGGTATTATATTTTATATTTGAATCTTAAATTATAATCATTAAAAATGGGCGAAAATGAGTTATCAAACCAGGCATGTTTGAAAAATCAAGGGCTACTGCAGGGTACAGAAAGCTAAGTCAAATTCCACTCCTAAATATTTTTATTCATCAGTGAAAATTTTAGATGTTAAGTCCAAAATGGGCTAAAATGAGTTATAAAACCAAGCATTTTTGAAAAATCAAGGGCTACTGCAGGGTACAGAATGCAAAGCCCAATTCCACTCCTAAATATTTTTATTCCTCAGGGAAAATTCGTGATATGTGAAACAAAACCCAAACTTGTTAGTGTCAAGGGGGTTGTGTCCCAATCAAGAACTTAACACTCTTTACTCAATAAAAATTAAATTGGAAAAATTTACTTAAGAAAATTAAAAATTGAATTTAAAAAAATCTGACTTTACAAAAGATGTTTTTTTTCAATCCCGTTTTTCTCAAAACTACGATTTTGGACTTGACACTAAGTCCAATTCTCCGGCTACTGCAGGGTACAGAAAGCTAAGTCTAATTCCAATCCTACATATTTTTATTCATCAGTGCAAATTTCGGATGTTAAGTCCAAAATAGGCTGAATGAGTTATCAAACCAGGAATGTTTGAAATATCAAGGGCTACAGCAGGGTACAGAAAGCTAAGTCTAATTCCACTCCTACATATTTGTATTCATCAGTGCAAATTTCGTATGTTAAGTCCAAAATGGGCTAAAATGAGCTATCAAACCAGGCATGTCTGAAAAATCAAGGACCACTGCAGGGTACACAAACATGTTAGTGTCAAGGGGGTTGTGTCCCAATCAAGAACTTAACACTCTTTACTCAAACTTAAAAATATTTAGGAGGAAGTCCAATTCTCCTCCTAAATATTTTTATTCATCAGGGAAAATTTGGGATATGTGAAACAAACCACAAACATATTAGTTTTCAATCCCGTTTTTCTGAAAACTACGATTTTGGATTTGACACCCTTTACACAGCAAACACAGAATTTCAAAACCTAGTGTAAAAAAACTAAATTATAAGTACTTTTTTGAAATTATAAAGCATTTTCAGCAAATTGTTTCGTTCATTTTTTATTACCCTTTGAAATGTGGGTGTCTATTCTGCCCCACCTGTACAAGAATCCACAGAATTTTATAATACAGAATATTGAATCAAATCATCTGTTTGATAACCGAGAGCGTATGTATGTTGAAAATTCATAAACTATATTTCTGAGTTTTACCCGAATTTTATGATTTAAAAAACTTATTCGATTTACTTTTATGTTATTAAAATCTGTGATCAATTTTTAAGCTTTTAAAGATTTTTGCAATCAACTTTTATGCTCCGAAAGACTTCTGCTATGTTGTCACCTTACGTGTTATTAAATTTTCAATTTCAGATAATCTGTCCTTTGAATTTCTAAAGATGAAATTAAATTTTCAGGAATTCCAACGTAAACAACAGTTATAACGTTTCTTAGCCTTATTTTCTCGTTTAATATTAAATTGCTTCGAATTCTTCGTTGTTGTTTTTTTTAATTTGAAAGTTTGCAGCGGAGCACCTTTATATTCAACAATCTTTATCAAATCCATTGACTAGGTTTAAGCTCTTTTGTTATTTTATGTTGATTAAGTTTCCTTTTATTTCAGGGATTTTTTTTTCGTTCATTTGGAGGATGGTCCAGCGCCTAGGGGAGTTTATCTTGAATTTTTAGAAGCATTTATTTTGTTAAATGACTTTTTCAAAGCTGTTGAAAGAGAGATTTTATTACTAATCTTAATTTATTAACCTTGCCTTTATGGTTGAGATTTCAGTTTCAACTTAAAATGCATTCGAACTTTAAATGTATGTTGTTGCTCAGGTTTTATACATGTAGAAAACTGGGAAATGGAAAAATTATAAAATAACGTACTGGGAAGGTGAGCAGCTTGCCGACTGCTGCAGTTAATTTTTATGCTGTAAAATAATTATGCTATCGACTTTCATTAGAAAAATACTTCTGAGAACACCTTTTTGTTTGTAGAATCTACTGTGATCGACTTCTATTTTGTCTAGGTTTGAGACTTCAGTTTCGACTTGAAATGCATTCCAACTTTAAACGTAAGACGTTGCTCAGGTTTCATACATCTAGAACACTGGCAAATGGAAAAAATATGAAATAACATATTGGAAAGACGAACAGCTTTCCCCTTAGTATATATTCATATTTTTGTGCTTATAAAAGAAATAATGGAAGATTAATAAGAAAACATAATTTAAAATTAAACATTATACAAAATCATAACGGCGATACAAAAACTTTACAGATTTGAGCTAAGAAATTTATATAGAGAGAGTAGATATTTTAACAAAAGCCTTGATAGGTGGATAATAATGATGTCATATTAAGGAAGCCTTTATTTTATTATATAGAAAATCTGTGGACCAAAAATCCGTTTCTATAAAACTAAAATATTTAGGATTAATAAAAAATTAAAGCAGTATGATGTATTTTTTATCAGTATCTAATGTAGATGTGTACCTTCTTATAATACGAGAACTATTCTGACTGACTATATTTTGAAAAAAAAAATCATTAATTTTAAGCATTAATATACGTTGATTTCATATGAGCTTTGAATTATTTTTTGATTGGTGCATAACTAATCTTTAGAATTCAGTTTTGATACTTTAATGTACCACATGTAATATCAATATTTGATCAAAGTATGTTTAAATCTGAAATGATTAAACGTGATGCTTATGACATTCATCCTATACTTTTTGCACATTAATTTGACTTACGATTGATATGTATTCGCAAAAGGTCCTTTTAGTTTAAATAAAAGGTTATTTTTCAAGAACGCAAGGAAAGGTAAATGACTTTCAAATTGTCAGAATATTCTTCATAACGAAAAACAAGTATCGATTTTCTAGCGAAGAATTTAATTTTCAGCGATATTTAATTCAGGAGAGCTTTGGAAAGAGAGAGAGAATGTGCAATTAAACGTACAAAATACTCTCAATTCATTGTCAATGTTTAACGTGAGCTGTCAAAAAAAAATTTATTTTAGTCGCTTTTGAAAGGGATTATATATTCTTTAACTTAAATCAAATAACTGTGATTTTAGCCGAATCCTTCAGGGGAAAAAATGACGAGATTTTTTTTGTTATGTTGCATTTGATCGTATGATTTGTTTCTGAATTAATGCTGTCACAATTATACTTTTCAAAATCCTTTGAAAGGATTTAAAAGGAGGCATTTACAGACGTGAAGAAAAAAAAAATTCTGCATTACATTTTGTCTTGATATTATACATTTTATCCCAGAAAATGAAATTATGACGAAAATTTACATTTGAATAGAGTAAATAATATTCAAATAAATATGCAAATGTGAAAGATGGCTTGTACTGCGTATTCTTAGCCTTTGAAATTAAAGGAATTTTTGTTCGCAACTTTAAAGATTAATTTTCAAGAGTCAATTGACATCACAGTTTTATTACGATGAATGGAATTAAATGGTAATTTATTTTTTATTAGAGTCAAGAATCAACGTTAAAATAGATTTTTGACTGCTTAAAGAATTTGCGGCTTGAATTTAATTTACAGCAAATTTAATGACAGTTATGCAACCACATTTAATAGGGTTCAGTGAAACGCAGCGTTTTCTAAGGTTAAAAGTTACTACTGATAATTCATAAATCTAGAACTAAGGTACTAACCAGAGTTCCATGACCTGGGGTTTTAAGACCGTATTTGGGTTATTCAGTGCCCGTATGGGTATATGGGTTTATTTTTTGAAAATATCCCAAACCTGGGTTTTCCCCTCTGGTTAAAACTACAGCAAAAATTTAATATTTATTTCTTAATATAAGCATAATTTAATTAAAATAATACAGTTTAGTAAAAAGAAACAGCTTACAATTATATATATATATATATATATATATATATTGTGGAATCTCGATCTATCGTTTTTCAAGGGACCGACTGAACTGAACGATAAATGCGGAAAAACGATACATGCGGAAACATAATAAAGAAATATGATTGTTGGGACTGAGAGAAATATGAACACATACGGGAAAATGAACATTCAGAGAACGATCTATCGAGATTCCACTTTACGTATATACAGTGGAATCTCGATCGATCGTTTTCGGATCCATCTTTTTTCCGTATGTACCGTTCATTTTATCCAGTCCCAACGATCACATTGCTTTGTTATGTTTCCGCATCTATCGTTTTCCCGCATTTGTCGTTCATTCCAATCGGTCCCTTGAAAAACGATAAATCGAGATTCCAGATTCCACTGTATATATATATATATATATATATATATATATATATATCGCCCCCCCCCTGCAAGAAAAGTGGCACATCTCAAAAAGGCAGCATTTCAGAAAAATCAACTTAAAGAATACTATACAGCTTGGACTAGCATTACAATAAAACTAATACAACTTCCCTCAGGTGGACAAATTGCGAGATACAGATGTGCCGCTTTTCGTCCCCTTCATACATATTTTTCAATGTCATAACCTCAAAATTTGCCAAACTCAAAATTCTGCAAAAGCAAAATTTTGTGGTTATCACGATTTTCGTAGTTCTCCATTAGGTTCTTTGTGGGTATAAAGCTAGACATTATAGATGTGAATATACTCAAAAAGTCTTCATAGTAGACAGAAAGGAATCTATTTTCTGAATACTCCCTAGATATTTTATAATATAGATAAACTTTATAAAAGCTTCGTTAATTCGTACCATTTATCTATTTCTTTTACCATATTATTAAACTTTACCGGTTCTTAAGTAACTGAAGAAATTTTTGGACAAAAAATTACATTTAAAGAAGTTTGAGTTACTGCGTCAGATCCTTATTTACGTTAATGGTTGAAACATATTTTTCATTATTGCAAAAAAGCATCATGATATATATATACATATATATATATATATATCCATCCTCGCAACTTCTTTTCGTTGTCTTAACTAAAAAGAAATTAGTTGCTCTGTAAAATTCAGTAGAAAACATTGTTTCATGGAAATAGCTTTTGACATTTTCTTCTGCTATTTTCTGAATGCAGATTAGGCAAAATTCCCTAGAATTACTTTGTACTTATCCGGCAATTATTTACATTTGTAAGTAGTCTGCACATGTTTATTTTATTCTGCTTTTAGCATGATTTATACGCTGCATTTTTGCTGTCCAAATTCCTATTTTGGCAATTCAAAATGATTTTATGTTTTACTGAAGCATATGTCTATGAATATTTTAAAATATTTAAAATGCTTAAGATACGATTATTTATGTTATCTTGAGTATTTTGAAGTAATTTTAATATAATTTAATGACATTTTAATATGATATTTTAATATGATTTAATGACATGACTTTAAGCTTAAAAGACATATTTGTTAATTTTTACAAGTCTAGTTTCAAATATTTAAAACCAACATATCGACTCAACTTTTGAATATATTACAGTATCATAACATGTAAATTACAGATTTCTTTATACCATAAGTTTGAATAATTTGCATTGTCAAATACATGATTAGTATAATGGTGAATCCAACACAAGTTTTCTAACCATTAGTTTAATATAATGTGACATCTTTAACATGATATTAATCTGAAAGATTATTTGCTTAATAATTTTTTTCAGCCACTGCTAACAGAATATTAATTTAAGCGAAACAACTTTCTATGCAGATCAGTGACAAGTGATCTTTCAAATATGAGGAAATATGGTTTTAGAAATTAAACCTGTTCTATCACTAATGCAACAACTTCAAGCTATTTTGCAGACAATTGCTTACACACATATCGACAAACTGAACGATTGTGGGGATTTAACTATTCTTTTGAAATTTCGATTCCTCGTGTATATTTCCCATTTCTGGTTTAGATATACCACACCATATGTGTACGTAATAAATACTTTTCCAATTCCTCAAAATATTAAAAAAGATGGTTGCATGTTTCGAACTACTTAAAGCTTCTGTGTACTAACCCTATTGGATTCGCTCACCTCAATGTTAACCTATGGATAATATTTGTCCAAGCATTGCCGACTTGAATTTTAAGATTTTTTTAAATCTGAACTCCGAAATAGAGAAAGAAATTTTACACCTTGGGACATTTTCAAAAAAAATGTAAATAATATTTTAAAATTTAAATTATACGGGATAAAATTTTCTGTAGTGTGTTTTTAACGCTTTGGTGGACGAAAATTATAAAATGAATCTTGTCGAAAGGTGCAGAAAAGTTCAAGCTATCTGAGAATACCATTTTTAATGCATTATCAGAATTTATGTAGATGTAAATAGTAGACAAATTTTCCCCATAGGTTAACACAGAGGTGAGTGAGTCCATTAGGGTTAGTACCGTCGGGCAGTTCATGATCATTCCGAGGAGTGATTGTCGTTATGACCGATTCACGAATGCGGTCGTCATCGAAATTCTTTGGTATAAACAGGGGCGACAGTAGAAAATTCTTGATCAACACTTTGTTGTTCACACTTCTATTGTCACCCCTATTTATATCGAAGCGTTTCGATTATTCTCGCGTTTGTGTATTGTAAATTGTGACAATCACACCAATGCTCCTTGGCTTGACGTTGAACTATTAACTACACAGTGCGGTATATATATATATATATACATTTTATATATATACATTATATATATTATATATATATATATACTTTATATATATATATATATATATATATATATATATATATATATATTATATATATATATATATATACTTTATATATATATATATATATATATATATATATGTAAATAAATATATATATATATACACACACACACACACACATATATATACGGTTTTCGTAAAAACTTTTGACTAAAGGATAAACATCTTAACAAGAATATAACCCGGGTCTCCTAACTTTGATGCCGGTATTCTTCCAAAATAACTTTACTGACATTGTGATGAACTTCTTTACATTTCATTTATGCCTGGATTAATTTCTATAACTGTTCCATCTTTCCCAAGAAAAAAAAAAATCTATTATTGAGTTCAATTAATTTAACTTATAGGGTTGATATACTAGAATTTCTTATTAAGTCAGATAACATATGTTTAAATAATACAGAATTAAAAGGTAAGTTTTAAATCAAAAGGTGAAAGAAATTGTTCATGCTTATCACGCATTATTTATAATTATAAATAAATAAATAATTCAATCTCTACTAAAGGTGCGAATTCATTCTTCCGTATCAACGATGAAGATTGTAAATAAATAATTCAACTTGTTAAAAATTTAAACCATAAAATTCAGTTTGTCAAATTTATTTTTAAGGGCTTAATGATATTTTTTTTATTCAATCAGCGTCTTTTCTTATTTAATTTATCTTCATTTTATGTATGTGAAATTAAAGTTGAAAGAGATTTCAGGTTAGATATTACTCCTTTTGAAATCAAAATGAAATTCTTTAACCAGAGAAACGAGGTAACCGAAAAGTCACTAGATGTTAGGAATTAGCTTTCTGAAAAATTTAAATTTAAATGTGTTTCAATAATTTTACAGATGCTGATTTTCTTGTCGTAGGAAAACAATACTGTCTTTGCCCTTAGAAAAATTCTGTTTTTAAATTGTATAAATGTAAACTTATACAACTTAATAATAAATATTAATAATTATAAATTTTAAAATTTATAAAATGTATATATATATATGTTGGACATTGGTGCTTCACGCCCGATCAATTTACGTAATTTCGATCTCTTTGGAATCATTATGCAGTCAGCAGTGGTCCGGTTGCGAGGACATATCAAACCTTAAAACTCCATCAAGCTTTCAAGATGTTGACACAGTATCCATAGAACAGTCCAATTGATTTTAAAAGCATCTTTTATTAACTTCCAATTAATTACTCAGCTCCATCAAACTAATTCCCAATACCCCACCCAATTTAAATCTGTGCGCCTACGGCACACGTCCTTTCCATTCCCTAGTTATCCATGGCTCTGCCGATTTTCATTGTTTCAGCTTTAAAACCAGCGCTTAGTGACGCTCATTAATTATGCGTGATGTCATGTCGGATGAACTTTTTGCTAAACTAAGCATTTTCTTAGCGCCAACTCCTCAAGGCTAATCCGTCTACTAAAAATTCTCCCATGTGGTTTTGCGGAATTGAATCAAGTCGAACCCATTTATTCTATTTTCACTGCAAAACCTGATGTTGCTTATTTGAACTCCCATACTTTTAAATTGTTAATCCTATATTTTACTAACTAATATCCGATTTTAAGGTCGCGCGATCGCCCCCCCCCCATATTTTTAGCCACACACACACACACACACACATATACAGTGGACGATCGTTAATTCGAACTCAAAAGTACTCGGAAAAAAGTTCGAATTATCCGAAGTTCGAATTATCCGATGTTAAGAGAAAATATATAACTTTAAAAGTGTATCACTGAAGAAGAAAAATCTCCCAGTATATATAACCCCAGAAAATATATTTTACTATGTTATCTAAAATTAACATATTAAAAAGCATTACAGACTTGCCTTAATCATAAAATGAAGCAGGAGATATGCAGTAGAAAGTAAACTTTAGTTAAAAATACGAATTACACTTTCGAGAAAAACTGTAAAGTGGATGTTTGGTTTTGTTTATGATGCCTACATAGTTCAGCCAACTTCTCGATTTGAAGTAAACATTTCAATTCATTTTCAGAGGAAGGTTCCATCTGAATAAATGCTTTCAGAGTTTTAATAGAGTCCATTATGGCTTTGTCCATTATGGCCGCATTAAAAATATCTTTCGGCAGGTAAGTAGAGAATAGCCCTGGCAGTTTCCTACCGAAATTAGTGCATACGTCTTCGTTTACATCATAGCTTTGGCCACATACAGTTTGATAAGAAATACTGTGCCTTGACTTAAATCGAGAAAGCCATCCATCACTGCATTTAAAATCTCCAATACCCATTCGACTTGCCAATTCATCAGCCTTCGTCAGCACTAGGGGTCCATTTATCGGAAAATTTTGAGATCTAACATCCTGGAACCATAGCAGTAGAGCTTTTTCTAGATCTTCTTGGAATGCATTTCTCATGCGTTTCCTTCCTCTAGCAAATTTGGATTTTTCCCATGAATCTAAAATTGACTCCTTGTTTTTCAAATAAGTTCACAAGATATTTTTTTTAATTCCATAGTCAGCTGCTAAGTTTGTTTTACAATCGCCATTCTCTACTCTCTTTAAAATTTCTACCTTTGTCTCCAAAATTAGGGTTTTGTACTTTCCACGCGTAGACATCCTGAATTTTTACACTTTCACATCACACTGAGGAAGAAAAACTAGATCACATTAACTTGTCCATACTGCAGGCATAACTGACGCAGCTCCCTAGAATCTGTAGTAAAGACTGGTTTTTCTGAAATTC
>OU015490.1:199901634-199961634 GCA_907164885.2 Dolomedes plantarius | reverse complement strand
ATCTTAGTTCCGCGTCTGTTTTTTAGAAACATAAATAATGTACTTAAAAAATAATATTTAGTTATGAATTTTTGTAAGATAACTGAATTTATGCAGTTACATAAAACAACAGCTTTTAAAACTTCACAGTGCAAATGAAAAATGATAATTAAGTTGTTTTATATATATATATATATATATATTCCGGTAAGAGCGCTTGAAAACACAAAAATATATTTTGCATTTTCCGTTTAATGTTGTATTTTCTTGATGTATATTTCAGAAAAATAATGTTGTATAAATTTATACAACATATGAAGTATTATATAAAGTATAATCCTTCATGTATAAAAATTCCACATAAATAGGTTTTAATGAAAGATTGCATACATATATACGAACTTGATGAAAAACTGCATTTATTAATTTGGACGAAGGATTTTGTCCTGACGAAGGATTTTGTTTATTAATCTGAACCTAACGAAGCGTCATGCCTACTTATTCAAACCTCCTTTTTCAAGGAACTAGCAGCTGCGCGACCAGCATGGTCGCTTTTAGTTTTATATTTTCTTTTGCAAAACAACGCAACTGAAAGTAACATATGTAAGGAATGTTACCATTACCTGTCATCACAAATATATGTTGTTAAGGGGTATTCTCTATAAGGCTGATTCTAGAACATCGTGATCAAAAAATTTGAATTGCCATTACCTCAGAAAAGAGTTAAAGATAAGACTGATAAACCCAACATCAATGATTTTAAAAATTGCATCCCTCTTTGTATGTACTATTTTTCAAAATTAAGATATCTACACTTTATCATTACAACAAATAAGAAACTGTTGGGGAAAATTTTTAAATATAGTGTTGATTACATAACTCTCTGTATATATTACTGTTCACAATTCAGATATCTACACTTAATCATATCAAATAATAAATTGTTGAGAAAATTTCTTCACTTATAAAATGGAGTAAAAATTCAGCAAGTACTGCAAAAAGTGCAGAAAATTAAATATTACTGGTTGTTTATTGCTATGCAGGCGATGGTTAAGCCTAAGCTCGCGATTATTTATGCTCTCTCCTAATGAATTATTTCTTCGCTTTCATTCTTGAGACTGTTCCCAATTTTCACTTGATCGTGCAGCTCGCTTTCGAACATTCCTGATTTCAGTGCGTAAATCCATGTTGACACGCGGTTGCAAATTGCGGAAGGCCGCTAATGTTTACATCTGGTATTGACAGCCGTTGCCATTCGGAGTGTAGAAATATCGTCGATTTTTGTGCCGCATACCTACGCGTTTTATATATATAGATAGTATAGTTTTAATTTCGAAACGAAGGAAAGAATATACTTATTAATACGATCATGAAAGAAGGTTGCACACATTAATGTGATCTTGAAGAAGAATAATACATATTTGTCCAAACTTGGTGAAATTTTATGCTTATTTATCCTGACCTGATAAAAGAGTACATATATCATTCCGAAAGTCTTCGAAGAGTGTAATTATTCAAGCTTTTTAAACTTCACAGTGCAAATGAAAAATGACAACTAAGTTCGGTTCACTAAGCATAATCCTTCATGTATAAAATTTCCACATAAACAGGTTTTAATGAAATATTGCATACATATATGTACGAACTTGATGAAAGACTGCATTTATTAATCTGGACCTGAGGAAGGATTTTTTTATTAATCGGAATCTAACGAAGCGTCATGCCTACTTATTCAAACCTTTTTCAAGGAATAGTATAGTTTTTATTTCGAAACCAAGGAAAGACCATACCTATTAATACGATCACGAAGAAAGGTTGCACACATCAATACGATCTTCAAGAAGAATAATACATATTCGTCTAAACTTCGTGAAGTTTTATGCTTATTTATGCTGACCTGATGAAAGTGTACATATGTCACTCCGATCCTCTTAGAAGAGTATAATTATTCAAACAAAACCTGATGAAAGAGTCTACACATCAGCACGATACCGAAGGAGAATTGTATGTATTAATCCGAATTTGCTGAAGGATTACGCTTATCAATACAACCTAATGAAGGACTACATTTATTAATCATAACCTCTTGAATGATTTTGTTTATTTATCCGAATCTGATAAAGGATCGCACCTTTTTATTCAAACGCAAAGAAATACTATTCTTTTTGTTTCGAAACCTAAGAAAGAGTAAAACTGTTAATACGATTCTGAAGATGCACATATCAATACGATCTTGAAGAAGAATAATACATATTCGTCCAAACGTGGTGAAGTTTCATACTTATTTATACAGACCTGATGGAAGAGTACAAAAGTCTTTCCAAACCTTTTGGAAGAGAATAATTATTCAATCAAACCTGATGAAAGATTATACACATCAATACGAGCCCGAAGAAGGATTATATTTACGATTACAAATCTGGTGATGTATTACATTTATTAATACAACCTAAAGAAGGATTTTTCTGATTAATCTGAACCTGATAAAGGGTGATGTTTACTCATTCAATTTCGAAGAGAAAGTATGCATTTCATTTCGAAATCCATGAAAGGGTACTTCTATTAATACGACCCTAAAGATGTATTGTACACACCGATTCGATCTTACAGAAGAAATACAAATACACATCCAAACTTGGTAAAGTATTATTCTTATTAATCCGGACCTGATGGAAGAGTACATATGTCTTTCCAAGCATCTTTGAAGAGTATAATCATTAAATAAAACCTTATGAACAATTATACCCATCAGTACGGGCCGATGAAGGATCGCATGTTTTAATCTTAATCCGGTGAAGGATTACGCATATTAATGCAACTTTATAAAATTACTTACATATTATTCCGAACCTTAAAAAAGTATAATTAGTAATCCAAACCTGATGAAGGATTATACCTGTAAATCTGACTTTTAATTTATGCTGTTGTGGGATTATAAAAACCTATTATTTACTTATATATAAAACTCTAAAAGTTTCACGTATTTCATAAGAGCAATTTCTTTCGTAGTACATTGCATATTACCCCAAAGATTTATACCGAAAAGTGGCGGTCTCAGGAATAAACTGATTATCAAATAAGCAGACAGACATCTTTTCTCCCGTTAAAATACTTTAAAATATTATTTCACTCTGATAAGTAGGAAATTGGTGCAACAGTTTTGCATATATCCATTTTGAGAACTTGTCAGATTTTTACATTAAAAACATGAATATTTACACCAGCAAGATTAAATTTTATGATGAATTTCAAAACTGTACGCAACAAACTGTAATAAAACTGTTCAGTTTAAAATACAGTAATTTAAAAGATATATTTAAACCTCGATGCTAGAACTTGTTATTCTTTACTAGAAGTGCAGTTTTCTGAAATTTAAACAGATTTTTCTAGAAATATATAGAATCTAGATGACATTTTTAGATTTATAAAGAAAATAACTGCGACTTCGTTGCATTAAAAATACTATCAATATCAAACTTCACTAGTTTTCTACATTTGCTTCTTCATTCATTTTGCTGATTGAAGCAAAATGAATTTTGCTTCAATCAGCAAAATGAATCGAGTACAACATATATATATATATATATATATATATTCATACACACACACACACACACACATATATATATATATATGTGTGTGTGTGTGTGTGTGCGCGCGCGTGTGTGTATGTCAGAGATTTTTTACCGTATATTTAAACTTTAAAGGGTCACAAAGGGGGTTTTTATACGGAAAGTCTGAATTAAAACGTTAAATAAAGCGATACGGGAAGGAAAATGAAAAACAGTGTGGAGAATTACGAGCCCAATAGCGGATGTTGACGTCAGAGAGCTATTTTTAGAGTTTCGCGAGAAAATTAATTGCAGACTAAGCAAAGAACATTGTGGAATCTTCGGTGCGACGTATTCAGATTGTATTCTAGCCGGGCTTGAAACAAAGAAATTAGCATTAGAGATGATGTAGACTTCGACAAGTTAAGGTCGCCGGTTGGCGGCCTAAGAGATTGAATGGAACGGGAGTAGATAGATAGATATGAACGGAATAGGGATTTTAATTCATCGAAATTAAGTGTTATAATTAATAAGCGGAAAGATAGGGTTTAATAATGGAGCGGAGAAAATTTAGGTTAGTGAATAAAGATATTTCGGAAAATTATAAAGGACTTTTATTGCCACTCAGATCATGATGACTGACTGAACCTTGAAAGATTAATATTCCAGCCCATCGTCTGCAACAACCAAATGGACTAAGCTGGTGAATTGGACGTCACACGAAGTTTCACATTTATAGCACTTAACATATTACCCAGTTTCTGGAAAATAGAAATTTTAAATCCGAGTTTTGGCGCTTCAAGATCGACATTCTTACATTTTAACCATCCTGGTGATTTGAGACCCTCTAATTTTTGTAAATACTATTTTTCATTTTTTTCATAAGAGACCGTTAACGTTTAAAATGGAATTAAAAGAAAATTGATGAATGCTTCATAAAATTCGAATGTAATATTACAGACTTCAAGCTATAAAGTAACAACAACCTATAAAAAGTGTACTTTTTTTAAATTAACTATAAGCAAATATTCTCTCAAAGACCGGAAACGTTGAAAACTTGGTAAAGAATTAACTGTAAGCACAAACATTTAAAACCACCCATTATATATATTAAATAACAAACATGCAATTTTAAGTGTATTTTGAATGCTCAAAAGCAATGGAATTATTTTCATTGGAATGAATTCATTTGTTTATGCCTTCATTTGCCAGAAAGGAAATGTTTTAATAATTGAAAATTCCCTACCGTGTATTTAAACATTGTGTAATTTCGTCCAAGAACATATTTTTAGCCGAATTAAAAACAGATTCATCATTTTTCAATATAAACTCCGTTCTGCCACCTGTTGAAAACGTAAGATCTACCGACATGCTATTAGAAGTAATTAGGAAGCAAGTTAATTGCCTTTTATCGACTTTTCTTATCATTTTTTTGGTTGTAGTTAAAACCTGAAAGAGCCTCGTGTCCTAAGTACAACTGTGGATTTTCCCAACATTGTCATAAAGTCCAATCTTAAACACAGAACTATCATTACACGGTACAAAACGTTAACACCAGCAGCTGTTTCTTGACTTACCGAAGTTAGAATGAATGACAGGTCGGCTAATTAATCATTCCGAGAGGCAGTGAAATAATTAGCCCCTGTACAGAAACGAATTGATTACAGCTGGAAAAGTTTTTACTATTCCATCTCTATTGTTCACCGTCATTTCCGGGTGAGAAATGTTCTTAATTTTACGGCTTTTAGTATAGACATCTTGATGTTATGAAACTCGTGAGAAGTCTAAAAGTTCTAGTGGATTTCGTGCATTCAGTGAATTTAAAAAGATAGTGAAATAATTAACCCTTGTACAGAAACGAAATATTTACAGCGGAAAAAGTTTTTACTATTCCATCACTATTGTTTATCGTCATTTCCATATGAGAAACGTTATTAGTTTTAGAACTTTTCATATTCAGATCTTGATCTTACAAAACTCATGAGAAGTTTAAAAGCTTCAGTGGATTCAAAAGGCAGTGAAATAATTAACTCCTGTAAAGAATTAATTACTGCTGGAAAAGTTTTTACTATTCCATCACCATTGTTTATCGTCATTTCCACATGAGAAACGTTATTATCTTTAAGGCTTTTAGTATAGAGATCTTGATGTTACAAAACTCATGAGAAGTCCAAAAGTTCCAGTGAATTTCGTGGATTCAGTGAATTTAAAAGGCAGCGAAATAATTAGCCCCTGTACAGAAACGAATTAATCACAGCTGAAAAAGTTTTTACTATTCCATCACTATTGTTTATCGTCTTTTCCATATGAGAAATGGTATTAGTTTTACAGCTTTTCATATTGAGATCTTGATGTTATAAAATGAGAAGTCTAAAAGCTTCAGTGGATTCAAAAGGCAGTGAAATAATTAACTCCTGTACAGAAAACGATTTAATTACTGCTGGAAAAGTTTATACTATTCCATCAGTATTGTTTATCGTCATTTCCATATGAGAAACGTTATTAGCTTTACGGCTTTTAGTATAAAAAATCTTGATGTTACAAAACTCACGAGAACCCTAAAAGTTTAAATGGATTGCGTGAATTCTGCGGATTCAAAAGACAATCAAATAATTAACTCCTGTACCGAAAAAGAATTAATTACAACTGGAAAAGTTTTTTTCTATTCCATCTCTATTGTTTATCATCATTTCCATATCAGAAACGTTATTAGTTTTATAGCTTTTTATACTGAGATTTTGATGTTACAAAATTTAAGAGAAGACTAAAAGTTTCAGTGGATTTCGTGTGTTCAGGGGATTTAAAAGGCAGTGTAATAAATAGCCCCTGTGTAAAAACGAATAATTACAGCTAGAAAAGTTTTTCCTATGCCATCACTATTGTTTATCGTCATTCCCATACGAGAAAATTTATTAGTTTTATATCTTTTGGTATACAGATCTTGATTTTACAAAACTCATGAGAAGTCTAAAAGTTTCAGTGAATATCGTACATTCAGTGGATTCAAAAGGCAGTAAAATAATTAGCCCCTGTACAGAAACGAATTGATTACAGCAGGAAAAGTTTTTACTATTCCATCTCTATTGTTTACCGTCATTTCCGAGTGGAAAATGTTCTTAGCTTTACGGTTTTTAGTATAGACATCTTGCTATTACAAAACTCATGATAGACTCATTTAGACTCGGAAGTCTAAAAGTTCCAGGGGATTTCGTGTATTCAGTGAAATCAAAAGGCAGTGAAATGATTAACCCTTGTACAGAAACGAAATATTTACAGATAAAAAAGTTTTTACTATTCCATCACTATTGTTTATCGTCATTTCCGTATGAGAAACGTTATTAGTTTTGAAACTTTTCATATTGAGATCTTGATGTTACAAAACTCAGGAGAAGTCTAAAAGCTTCAGAGGATTCAAAAGGCAGTGAAATAATTAACTCCTGTACAGAAAACGAATTAATTACTGCTGGAAAAGTTTTTACTATTCCATCACTATTGTTTATCGTGATTTCCATATGAGAAACGTTATTAGCTTTACGACTTTTTATACTGAGATCCTCATGTTCCAAAATTCATGAGAAGTATAAAAGTTTAAGCGGATTTCGTGTATTTATTAGATTCACGAGGCATTGAAATTATTAACTCCTGTACAGAAAACGAATTAATTACAGCTAGAAAATTTTTTACCATTACATCACTGTTGTTTATCGTCCTTTATATGTGGGAAATGTTATTAGTTTTACAGTTACTTACTTACACACACTGACACGCGCGCACACGCACGCACACGCACAAGCAGACATATATGCATGCGTGTGTGTGTGGTATTAAATGCAGCCTCAAATACGTCCTCCCTACCGCAAAAGCGAACCCCCCCCCCATAAATTTATCAACACTACAAACATGACCACTTGCGTAATACAGAATGTCTTTATTATCTCCCATAATTAAGCCTGCGCTAGCCCTCATTTCCAGCACAATTGGAAATTTGAGGGCTATGATTAACAACTGCTACTCACAGAATGAGTTTCTTTTTCCTATCTTACGACATCCATAAACCGAAGCCTTAAACACACACCTTAATTGTTACTATACCGCAGTCATAAACGTTATCAGCAACAGCTGTTCCTAAACACATGAAAGTCGGAATAAATGGCAGCGGGAAATGAAATAATCTGGGGCTGTTAATTTCAAGAGTCTTTTAACGGCCAAGATTGTTTCATCTTTTCTTTTTTTATCATTATTATCATTGTGTACCCTAAAACGCGAGGGGCACCTGTGGAATACCAAACGATGGGTCTGAGGGAGTGAGCTACCGGCCTTGCTTGTTCTCGTGGAGAGTTTGGTTTTATGACTGTGCGTGAGATAAGAAAAACGGAGACTCTCTCCTTCTACATACATAAGACACTGCAAGCAAGCGTCGTAAACTGAGTTGTGAGTTTTCAGGGAATTATCATTTCGAGTGCACTGTTATATCATTGTATCTTTTTTTGATTTACTTGCATTATCGTAGATGTAAATCACTAAGATTTACGGCATGGGGGTCATTAATACAGTGTTATCTGACATAATAGTCACACTTTCTTTTTCAAGTTGAAATTGGAAAGTAACACCCGAAGGAAAAACATATTAAGATTACCAGTGAAATCTACCTTAATAGAAGCATCTTTTTATCAGTAATGCCGGTTTTATGATAAAACGAATTCTAGTAAACATACATGGGCCGTAGGCTGCAATTGAAAAAAAAAAGAAAGAAAATGACCAGTTCTGGAAGAGGATTCAATCTGCTACTTTGTAGCCTGCCAAATCAGTCTGCACAATAGTGAATTTTTTGTCTGTTGAAGTTACAGTTAAAAAATTCACTGATGAATCATGCACGGAGTATAATTTCAGGTAATACCGCGGAGCTATCCTCATAAAACAACGCAATGAAACTGGTTTACAGAGACTTAAATAACAAACTAGACATTACCATATTATAACTATTCAAAGTGGATATTTTTGTTTACAAGTATGTTATTTATAAAAACTTTTTGAAATTTTTTCTAATTATTTCATATACATCTATATATATATATAAAGCAGTTCCGTGACCGACTGACTGACAGATAACGCACAGACTAAACCGCTGGACGTAAAGGGCTGCAATTTTGCATGGCGATTCTTCTTTTAGTGCAAGGGTGCACTAAGAAGGATTTTTGAAAAATTCTTTTGGATTTTTTAAAACTAAATTTTTGATCTGTTTTTGTAACTTTTTTTAAAGTTTGCATTTAAAATAATAATTGGAGGGTTATAAAATTTATATCACGAGAAAGATCATAAAGACCCCTTTAAAATGAAATATTTTTTAAAAATCTTTACATCCATTTTCTGATTTTTGGTGAATTTTTAAATATTAATTTTTAGAATTTAATTTATTAAGTGCTGATCACGAGATTTCTTTTCTTTTTTGTTATACTTTAAATAATTTTTGCGTCACGTGCATAACAACGAAATAAATTGGCAAAAAAATATTAAAATACAGTAAAAGATAAAATTTAACCACTGGAGTGATTGAGATGGAAGTTTTTTAAGAATTTAATTCAAATTAGTATGTTTTATGGATATTAAACATGCAAATTAATTGCATACATTGACCGTTGTATTTAATTTGAATATTTTCTTCTGTATCATTTTGTCTATAAAAATATCCGTTACGATTATATATATATATATATATATATATATATATACAAGGTGCGCCCATAAAGTAACCGGACAATTTTTTATAAATAAGAAAAGTATTTCTCACCTTCAAATTAATTTATGTAATTCAAAATAATCGCCAAAAGAGTCTATACAATTTTTCCAACGTTTCTTCAAGTCATCGAAACACTATTTATAGGCGCTGGAACTAACCGTTCGCAAAATACGCGTAACATTTGATTTAATATCCGAGACGTTTTCAAATATCTGTCCGTTCATGGATTTTGCATTTTTTGATTACAAAGAACTTATTCACCCCGAATTTGTTCCTGAAAATCAAACAATTAATCAGTATTTTTACAAGGAGGTGCTTTTTCGATTAAGAAACAGGATAAAGCGAGTTAGGAAGGAACTGCAATGGTTTCGTTTACACGGTAATACTAGTCCCCATACAGCAATTTCTGTAAAACAATATCTTGCTAATCATTCAATTACAGTGATAAATCACCCACCAAATTCTCCCGATGTATCGCCAGCTGTTTTTTTTTTCCTTTTTTTCGAAGCTTAAGATAGCCATGAAAAGACAGAGGTTTGAAAACGTCTCGGATATTAAATCAAATGTTACGCGCATTTTGCGAACGGTTAGTTCCAACGCCTATAAACAGTGTTTCGATGACTTGGAGAAACGTTGGAAAAATTGTGTAGACTCCTTTGGCGATTATTTTGAAGTAGATAAATTTATTTGAAGGTGAGTAATATTCTTCTTATTTATAAAAATTTGTCCGGTTACTTTATGGACTTTCCTTGTATATATACTATATTGGCATTAATTGCATACATTGACCATTGTATTTTATTTGAATGTACTCCGTAGCGAAACACGGGTATTCAGCTGATATTAACATAATATTTATTTTTAAAATAAAAAATCAATAATAAATAAAATACACTCTTCTATTTATTACCATCGCATCATAAATTATTAATAAACAAAATTTAAAAATTATTGATAAACAAAAGATATCGTTCTAGTTAATATTATCGTATTAAAATTTTATCTTATGCAATTTGAATCGGTCCAAAATATATTACTCTATGCCCTCTTGTAACGATTTGAGCAATTAAAGTTAAAAATAAATGAAATTTTCTAGTTATTATTCTCGCATTATAATTTTATTTTATGCAAACTGCATCGCTACAAAAATATTACTTTATGCTGTCTTCTAACGATTAGAGGAATTAAAGTTATTAACAAATAAAAACATTGTTCTAATTATTCTACATTTACTGTTCATTCATTTATTCATTTATTCATTGTTCATTCATTAGTTATAATCTATAAAAATACTACTCTATACTGTCATGTAACGATAGATTAATTAAATTTTTTTATGAACAAAGTACATTGTTCTATTTATTCTCGCATTATAATTTTATCTTATGCAAACCGTATTTCTACAAAAATGCTATGTTCTCTTGTAACGATTGAGCAATTAAAATTATTTATAGACAAAAGTTACTGTTCTAGTTATTATTCTCGCATAATAATTTATGCAAATTCGTTATAAATGTGTTACTTTATGCTGTCTTGTAATGATTAGAGGAATAATTATAACACAAAAGACATTGGTCTAGTAATTATTCTCACATTGCAATTTAATCTTAGGAAAACTGCATCACTTTAGAAATACTACATTATGCTCTCTTGTAACGATTAGAGCATATAAAATTATTTATAGACAAAAGTTGCTGTTCTAGTTATTATTCTCGCCAAATAATTTTATCTTATGCAAATTCCTTATAATAAAAGTACTACTTTATGCTGTCTTGTAATGATTAGAGGAATCAAAATAATTATAACAGAAAAGAATCAGTAAAGAATCAGAACATCTAGTAATTATTCTCACATTGTAATTTAATCTTATGAAAACTGCATCACTTTAGAAATACTACATTATGCTCTCTTGTAACGACTAGATAAATTAAAATTACTGATGAACAAAATATGTTCTAGATATTTTTATCGTATGTCGACTGAATTTTCTACAGACCTGCTACTTCTTACACCCTTAAACCGATTCTGTTCCCTTATCCTGCAAAATTTGGATAAGAAACCTCTACATAGACCAAATATTCTTAATTTTCGCCATTTATTATACACTCTAAAACAACGCATAAATTATTTTCGGTCGAAGACAAGTCACCACTAGTTTTACTTTCCATTATTTAAAAAAAAATGAATTCCGGCTTATTCCGATTACGACCCATTAAAGTGTAACAAATTATTCCTTTCAATGAAAATATTTTAAACAGTTCCCCTACTTTTACTTCCTTCAGAAAAGGGAGAAATAAAAAAAAGGATAATTTCTAAAACCGAGGTATCACTGACCCGTATTTTAATTAAAAAAAGGAGAGAGAAATTAATATTCAGAGAATTGTGTTATTCCAGATCATTTCATTTCCTGTTTTACAAACTCAGTTAAAGTCTGTATTAATTTGCATTTTCCACTTTAAAAAAATCTGATTAATTTTTCATTCAGATGTAAGAATAAGTGAGGTAGGTGGGAATTAATTTATTTAAGCCAAGAGTAAAAAAAGTCCTTTTACAAAGAAAAATATCTTTCTCTTTTGGAAAATAATTTGAGAACTGTAACATACCTATGAGTTGTAAAAGATAGAGTAAGTGGAGGAGGGGTGTTGAGTTTTTAATTAAGAATTATCGTTTGCCAGTGAAAGGCAAATCAAGGTAATTATCATTTATTTAATAGAAAGAATTTTCTTTTTATAGCTTCAAAAGTAATTTTTGTTGATTTAAGACCAATGTATATGCGCAAATGCCAACGATGGTAAAGGTGTTTCTTGAAAGTTATGAATTAAAGCGCCTTTGTTAAATGATTTTATACATTCAATTACTATGATATTAAGTTAAGGATTCTTTATAAAACGTTGTTAGGAAGGCCGAGTTTTGTAAACATCTTGGGGGTTTTATATACTTTTATGCTGGTGCTTTTGATAACATTGTAAAAATGAATTATTTCATTTCTACTTGTGAAAGTTTGTTACATCAAAATATCATTGCATTTAATAATAATTCTGTGTGTGCTGTGTAAAGGTGTTAAGTCCGAACTAGGCAAATATGATTTATCAAACCAGGTATGTTTGAGAAATCAAGGGCTATTGCAGGGTACAGAAAGCTAAGTCCAATTCCCCTCCTAAATATTTTTATTTATCAGTGAAAATTTTGGGGTGTTAAGTCAAAAAGGGGCTAAAATGAGTTATTAAAAAAGGTATGCTTGAAAAATCGAGGGCTACTGCAGGGTACAGAAAGCTAAGTCCAATTTCACCCCTAAATATTTTTATTCATCAGTGACAATTTGGGATATGTGAAACAAAAAACAAACATGTTAGTTTTCAATCCCGTTTTTCTCAAAACTACAATTTTGGCTTTACACAGCAAACATAGAATTAGATCTTGCTGTTTAGCACACCTCCTATTTCAAGTATCTTCAATAGCAAATCAAGTATAACACTAAAAATTATTTCATTATTAGCGTACTGTTTTCGAATTTCAAAGGTTCAAAAAAGCTTTCTTACTCAGGAGCTCTAACGTTACAATGTTCTGAAGGGGAAACCCTTTTGATGAGCAGAGAGAACGCTATCACGTCTTATAGTAGAAAAATTATGAATAGGGGTAGAAAAATTTTGCTTTGTGTATGGTTTTTAACAAGAGTAAAAAATCAAGTATACCTTTAAAATCACTTCATTATTAGAAGTGAGAAGTATATTGAAATTCGAGAGGTTTAAAAAAAAGCTTCTTCTTTAGGAGCCATTATGTAACAACAGTGTTTAATGAAAATCCAAGAAGTGGGCAGAGAGAACGTTATTATATCTCACTGTAGAAGGGTAGAAAAATTGGGTAGAAAAATTCGGATTGCTGAGTAGTTTTTAACAAGAATAGCAAATGATTGTCCTTAACAATCGTTTCATTATTAGAGCTACGAATGTAGTGTATTCAAATTTCAAAGGTTGAGAAAAGCCTTCTTCCTCAGGAACTGTAATATAACAACTTTAATGACTGTAATAACCCCTGGAGGTGTGCAGATATTATACTATCACATCTCACTGAAGAAAAATTTCTGAATAGGGGTAGGAAAATTGTAACTTGTGAATAGTTTTTAAAAAGAGAAAACAATCGAATATAATCTTAGCTATCTTTTAATTATTAAAGTTAAGAAAGTAGTGTATTCAAATTTGAAGGGTTCAAAAGAGCTTTCTTCGTCAGAAGCCATAACGTAACAGCGTCCTTCAATTGAAACCAGGGGGTGTGCACAGAGAACGTTATCACATCTCTTTGCAGAAAGATTTGTGAACAGGGGAAATCATACAACAACAAGAAGCGAGAAAAACTCAAGAAGGAAAATAATTGAAAGAAAGAAAGGGAAATAAAATAAAGAAGGCTGTTCTAAAACACACAAATTGAAAAAGGTAATAATAAATTATCCAACATGCATTGATAAGGGCTCTGTGTTTCAGCATTTAATCACTATAAAATATCAAGAATAACTTTGAAATTTCAATAGTAGAAGGAAATAAATGTAGTCTACTTCTTCATCAGAAGCCGAAATATGATCAATGATTCAGTCAAAAATTGAGCTGTTGGCAAGGAAACGTTGTCAGTTCCCACAACAGAAAAAGTCTGAAATGTAGAACAAGAAAGCTGTAAATATATGAGAAGGGAAGAAATAAATGTGGAATAAAATAGTAAAGTAGAAAAATTAAGAAAGAACTGAAGGGCAGGGAATGGGAGGAAAAGACACAAAAAGCATAATAATCTACTGAAATTACTAACAACTATAAGAAATTAAAAAAATAAGTTGAAAACTCATTGTTAGAAGTCTGGACGTTTTCTGTATTATATTCGAAGACTTAAAGTTGCTATCAACCTCAGAAGTAACATGCAACAACTTGCTAATGAGCACGTTAAATCTGATCTGTAGGTTGGAAAGTCCTTTCGTGATGTTTGTAGCTGCTATCATTCTCAGGAGTAACATGCAGAAACTTGCTAATGAGCATGTTAAATTTGATCTGTAGGTTGGAAAGTCCTTTTGTGTTGTTTGTAAGTGTGGGAGGGAGGGTAGGCGCTCTCCAGTTGTCATCCCTGGGCCAAAATTGTGGTTACACTGGACAAAATGTAGGCATAGGACCTTTGTGGTGCCCTGTAGCCGTGAACTAAACAAGAGCTACCTGTCCTCACTCTGCAGCCCTCAATGTACATGGTTATGGATTATCCCGCTAGGGGACATCAGTGACACCAACAACAACTTTCTACAGCGAAAGCTTACGAGGCATTCCGAAAAACGGCAAAAAAGTGAAAAAACTGTAAATGAAAAGGTAAAAAACATAATAATTGTGCCTAGCGAGAGGGCGGTGAGCTTTACAAGACGCAAAGGCAGGAAAGAAAAATAGGGGTGGATTAGAAAGTACAAAAAACGAAATAAACCAGAAAGAAAAGCAGCAAGTAATGACAAAAAAATATATAAATGACTTATAACAAGGCAATGTTTTAAACTAAAACAGATGTTTCAAGCATAGGGACCCGAGGCTGCCTAACAGCTAGTGTGCCAGAATTTGGAAGTGAGAATTATGGGATAAAATCCATTAAATGCTCTTGTGCCCACGTCGGGCATGATCACGTTAAATCCATAGGGTTTAAAGTCCCTCCCTACTGCATGTGGATGGGAGGAAGGTAGAATCCCCCCCAGATTTCACCAGTGGAGTTTCAGTCAATTGTGGGGACACAAGGACTATGCTGGTTGACTTATACGGTACCCAGTTATAAGAAACCTACTAGCCTCTTGGTAACTGGGCTAAAGTCAGAAAATAAAAATGCCTGCCACATTGGGACAGCAATAGCAGCTATAAATTTTTATGTTGTTGTTGTTGCCTATGCCACTTGACCGACAGCAACATCAGATCAAGTCCCGAAGACTATGGGCGATGAAGGTGCGGCTCCTATTTTGCATTAGCACCACAAGGGTTGGTGTCCGACTCGGCTAAATGACCGGTCCCGTAATTTTGAACCGAGTCAAGTGACGAGACCGGAACACAACCCCGCACCTCCAGAGGTAAATTTGAGAACTTGAAAGACATTGTAGCCACGACCTATTTTGCGTGTCCCGACCACTATTAGAGAACATGGCGGTGGATTTGCAGCGACTAGCATCGAACGAGGGCCATTCTGATCTCTGACCCGCTGCTCTAGCCAACCGGGCAACCGCACCCTATAAAAATAATACAATGAATTGGAAAACAAATTTAGTTAATGGCAGGCGAAGAAAAGAAAAGTGATTTTTTCCCAGTAGTTTTTATTTGATTTTATGTGTGCAAATTGGTTTCTATCGTAGTGATGGAGATTCAGTGGGAATTTCTTTACTCCCTCTTAAAAAATAATTTCACTCTTTACTTTCCTGATAGACGTGCCGACCATTTAACAACTAATCCATGTCATGATCACTTCGCACAAGTAATCTCATAATATTATTAAATATTCTCGCAGAAAAATTGCTAAATTTCTAATTTCTCGTGTCGTGGATGGAAATTCATTAAAAAAGGTTTTCCATAAAATAAAAAAAATGCCTCTTCCGGTTTCTTCGCCGGTATATTACAGCATTTCATTAGAATTCCTTATTCGCTGCAAACATTCGGTTCCATACTCATTAAATCAGGAAAATCCTTGTTAAGATGCAGACATTCCAATTAAGCTTTTAACACCTGCATCCCCATAATTTGAGATCTTCAACAAAGGCCCCGAGAAATCATTTACAGGGGCGAGAGAGAGATAATAAAAAAAAAAAAATAAGAAAAGATTCAAAATCACATTTCGCTCTTCTCGCGAGATATTTTTCATTTAATTAAGCGAAATTCTCACCACATCTGAGAGGGAGCAAGTGATCTACATTTGAATGGCAAGCAGAGGACGATACTCGAAAAGGGAATATGCAAATGCCCGGGCACGGAATATCCGAGCGTGTGTCGATTAAATTGAAAGTCTTGACTAATAAAATGTAGTTTTGAGGAGAATGGAACCGATCGGAAGGGGCTGGTTTTAATAGAGAAGGTGCGGGATTGGAATGTTTAGGTGGGGGTGAAAAAAAAATAAATGCAAGGATTCTATTTGAATATCCGGGAAGTGATACGAGTTCACTTCTCAGAGTATTTTTCTAATGATTGCGAAGTCGTTTTGGTACGCTAAAGACGCTTTAAGGAAACTTTTCGCATTTTAAGAAGTTAATACAGTTTTAACTTTAAGGGTCATTTTTAATGGCCATTAAAAAAGTTTTTTTATCAACTTATAGAGTCATGTTTGAAACTTAATAAAGAAAGTCTCATGTTGAAATTTAATACACATTACTAGAGGAGTAATAATTGTAACAGTTAGTACTTTATACAAGCTGTCAGCAAAAATTTTTGCTTTGCGCCGAACTTCACTGAGTGAAAATTCCTTGAAACAACTGAATATTTTCAATTAATTCTGTATAGCTTTTACAGAAGTAGTCTTATTTTCTTATAATTATAACAGACTAACTGAAAACCCATACTTCGCTACGGAGTACCTTCAAATTAAAAAAAAAACGGTCTATGTATGCAATTAATGCCAAATCATATATATATATAATAAATACAACGATCAATGTATGCAATTGATGTAAAAAAAAAACGAAAAAATATATTTATAAAAAAATCGTAACGGATATTTTTATAGATCAAATAATGTAGAAGAAAATATTCAAATTAACTAAAGAATAACTCAAATTATACTAAAGAATACAGTACAGTTAATATAGTATAGTTTGAGGAACATTTGTTTTACTGTATTTTAATTTTTTTTGGATAATGTCCAATCGTCTGCCGCATTACCAAGAAAAAAAGGATTTTTTTGTCTATTTCGTTGTTATGTGACGATAAATTTCCCTACGCTCGCTCCTCTGTTATGGCTAATAGTGAGATACATAGGGGTGATTCTCGGGCAATGTAACAGCTTCCATCCATTTACTGTTGTCACCCTTAATGCGAAGGGCATTTCATCCCTGTTAAATTATCAGCTTTAAAATTCAATTAAAAATCGAAAATTTAAGATATAGACTTGAAATGAGGTTTATATGAATAAGAATACTTTCATCTTCTAGATGGTGCAAATATTTTCTTTGTAAGATAAAAACTCGAGGAGCATCGATATTACATCCCCATAGGCGACGATATTTCTTTAAAAACTGTGTTTCATTTTTTGATGAAAATATTAGTCTGTTTTAAAATATTTTTAAACAAATGAGGTCTAGTCTGAAAGAGAAATGTCTGTAGTCTTAGACTGTAAAAAGATCAAAATTCTACGATCATTTTTTGTATATTTCAGATATCGTAATCTGAAGATGAAAAAGTCAATATTTTCGCACAAAACATAAAATTTAAAAAAAACTTGTAAAAAAAAACGAAATTTAAAAAAAACTACAGTCTATGACTACAGACATTTCTCTTTCAGACTAGACCTCATTTGTTTAAAAATATTTTAAAACAGACTAATATTTTCATCAAAAAATGAAACACAGTTTTTAAAGAAATATCGTCGCCTATGGGGATGTAATATCGATGCTCCTCGAGTTTTTATCTTACAAAGAAAATATTTGCACCATCTAGAAGCTGAAAGTATTCTTATTCATATAAACCTCATTTCAAGTCTATATCTTAAATTTTCGATTTTTAATTGAATTTTAAAGCTGATAATTTAACAGGGATGAAATGCCCTTCGCATTAAGGGTGACAACAGTAAATGGATGGAAGCTGTTACATTGCCCGAGAATCACCCCTATGTATCTCACTATTAGCCATAACAGAGGAGCGAGTCCGACGAAGATGAGACATGTCTTACTTTGCTCCCCCCATTTTTCTGCATCCATTGGTGTCGCTCTCGACCCCATAGAGGTTTCAGAGGAGATAGCGTGACAAGCTTTTGACAGCGGCAGCGGGAGTTACTTTTTTTAGAGAGAAATTACATTGGTTAATAGGCTGTAATGCATGCACAAACTATTCGTCCAAGTTCAGTGAACGGCTAGGCCTCTAGCATTTGGTCCAGAGCCTGTGGTTTCAAGTTCGACTGTTCAGTGGATGTTTATAGCCTTTCGGAATCAAGTTTAACGCATCGGTGGGAACATGATTATTTTCCCGCTTAGTGGGAACATCTGCCTAGAAGACAGATATAGATGAAATATCTCTTTCCCAGATATTCCTAACTAGAAATTCAGAGAGTATTTGTGGTTTATTGCATTTCATGGTAGCCACATTCGTCAAACCGTCTCTCGTTAATTCTTGACCAGCTTCTATTGAACTGAACCAATTATCACAGGTTATATTACGGTTCGCTTTTGTAAAGGCATTTAGTTAGTCGAACAAGTGATTGGGTTGGGATTTTTAATTTTTGCTCTGTTTAAACTAATGTTCATATGAACCATAGAAGGCTGTGGTCATGAATCACCCTTCCACACTGAAGACAAGACGTTGATTGAAGCATGTGTAGATTCACAGTACCCAAGGTCGAAGGGTGGATGGTCCAGCGTTGAATAAAAATATCATAGCTGCCAGTGAGACAGATGTTCCTATCAAAGGGTTAAACTGCATGTCACGGTCTAATTAATTCTTGTGTAGCAAAAGTTGAGCTCAGCTATCTAAAGCAACAAGTTTAGTGTCCAAGCTCAATAGATACAACGAGTTAAACGTATATTTTTAAAGAGTCTCAAGATTTTAACCACCGTATTCCCGGAGAAAAAATAAGCATTGGTTGGAATAAATTAAAATTGGTTGGAATAAATTAAGCCAATTAAAATTGGTTGGAATAAATTAAGCATTGGTTGGAATAAATAAGGCAGTCTCTATGCATTGTTTTGTTAACTATAAATAATATATCGTACTAAGTGAACTACCTTAAATATTTTGAAATGTAGCATTAAATTACGTATCGTAAAAACTTGCGTTTTGAAATGTAGCATTAAAACGATGTAGAAACATATGTATCTTTTGAAATATATTCTTTTAAACTAGTGTTGCATTAAAATGTGTATCATAAAGAATTTTCTTTCGAAACGTATCAATTAACTCTCAAATGTAACATGAAATTTATTGTATAAATTTTAAAAAGCAGCAATTAAATTTAATAATATATCATAAAATGTGTTACCCAAAATTTAAAAATAATTATATATCGCATCATTTAAATTCTAAATACTTTCCTTTAATGGTAAATTTTGAAAATGCATCAAAGAAATATTTTATTTTTTCTTCTGCTTCGAACTCCAAAGTTGAATTTTTTCTATTTGTTCACTATCACAATAAAAATCACCGGAACTCTGAGATTCTGCCCATGGCTTATTCCAAATTCTTCAGACGCAACTTTGAAAATTTATTTAAAAAGAGAGAGACGCTATTCAATGTTGCATTGAAGTGTATTAAGGCGTACAGACATTTACATCGATTAACATCTCAACACATCCATGCCATCTCCGATATCAGATTAAGTTTCCCCCATAAAAACTAATATCAAATATTTGGAGGTTATTTATTTTTTTCAGAAAAAAAAATCAGAACTGTATTTCGTTTTGAAAAGGATGTTATTTTTATCTTTTGATTCCAATAAATGATCTTTACTTCGGATTCAAGTAAAAATTTACATATGAATGGCTCGAAAAATGAAACATCCTCCGAAAGCATACAGATGTAAATATGACACCTCTCGCTTCTCATTGTACAAATGTGCGGAGTAATTGTATTTCAAATTGAAATGACATGATTTGTACGATATTTGCTGGACTTTGCGATGAACTTGAAGTAAGGTGTTGGAAACAAAAGGAAATTTTCTTCTCCCGCTCATCAGTTGCCTGGAATAGTGACTACAAGTTCATTTTTAACAAGGAGGTTAAAATATGGTTGGATTAGTTTGGGTGAGTCGTGTTTATATGAGTATCAGTAAGGCAACAGAAAAAGGGAGGTCAAAAATAGATTGCATATGTTTGGGTGAGTTTATATGAGTATCAGCAAGGCAACAAAAAGGTCAAATAAGGAGGTCAAAATTGAGTTGGAAAAGTTTGGATTACTTTATATAAGCATCATAAAGGCAAAGATAAGAGCAAATAAGGAGGTTAAAATCTGATTGAATTAGTTTGGATGTGTTGACTTCATATGAATATCAGTAAGGCAACGAAAAGGCAAACAAGGAGGTTAAAATCTGATTGAATTAGTTTCGGTAAGTTGACTTCATATGAGTATCTGTAAGCCAATGAAAAGGAAAAATAGGGAGGTTAAAATCGGGTTGGATTATTTGGAGGATTTTATATCAGTATCAGTAAGGCAACAAAAAGGACAAATGTGGAGGTTAAAATCGGGTTGGATTAGTTTGGGCGAGTTTATATAAGAATCAGTAAGACAACGAAAACGGCTATTTTTGAGGTTTTCATGCATTTGAGTCATATTTTAGTGCTGAACTGGCGATTATGCTCGCTAATTTACTTATTAAAAATCCCAAGAAACAGCAGTTCTCTTTCAATCTTACAGCTAGAATCGGAATGCAAAGAATATGTACATCGGATTGTACCCATACTGTTTTTCATACAATTCTTCAAACATTTTAGATAACATGGGTATATATATATAAGTAAATTAATCATGAAAAGTCATCCTAAATCTTAAACCATGCTAGTCGGTGAAACGTTAACATCAAAGATTTGTGTCCTCTTTCCTTTGATGATTCTTCAGCGACAAAAATATCCCCACATTCTTTGTTGACAGTCATACTTCTATCCAATTTCAATAAATTATGTTTGTCAAACCTCATAAGGATATGGGAAGTGGAGAAAAACAATTTTTTTTTTATAATACAGAGAACTGCTCCAGGTGTTTCAGTGACAGACCGCGAATCTTTGGGAGATGAATTTTTGTCCCTTGATGATTTCGATGGGGAAACATGCTCCACGCCAGAACTAGTAATCATATATAATCCAAAATTGACCATGCATATCGTATAACAATCATTCAAAAGTTTTAAATGAAAAGCGTATAGTTGTTTAAACAGGTTTTATAGAAAAAATGGCATTAGAAATTGGATAATCTTTTATTTTGCATATTTACTGAGGCAATCTGGAATTATGACTTGAGATTTGTATGTTTTTTTTTACAAACTTTCACTTTTGTGATGGAGAAATAATCTTGAAAACTGTTAGTCAGAAAACCATCGGAATTGACGGTTGGTACACTCTTTGCTATGTATTGAAGCATCAGTTGCCATTAATAGAAAATTATTACCTTAAATTAGTCTTTTTAACAGTCTATACACTTCAGACGAATAATTTTGTTATCTACTCTCAGCTTGAAAAATGGTTTGTACGATTTTTTCCATTTTCTAGTTTAGTATTCGAAAGTTAATAAAACAGACTGCTCCTGAAACTTTGAAAACCGAAATAAGTAATCCGTCGGAAACGCTGTTCAAGCTAAAAGTAGGTAACGGTATAATGCGTCTTAATCACTAAGGGCCTGTTCACATAGAATCCACCAGCGTCAGCGATAAAGATTCTGTTGGCACTGATTGGTTAAATGGGATTGGTATATGATTGGTTGAAATTTTTTACGCTGGCGCTGACGGATTCTATGTAAACTGGTCCTTAGAGGGTTAAATAGATCAGACTGTGAACACACACCTAAAAGTTTCGTATTTAGAAAAACTTCTTGTGCATGTAAATGACTCTACAAATTTCTTAATTTTTTCGATCTCATAAACATATGAATTTGATTTCATCTGTTTTGAATTATAAAAACCTAAATTTCACGTAAAAGCCTCAAGTTTTGTAGTATTTGCTCTCTCTTCATCGGAAAACGCGATATTTAAAAACGTGTCATGAACGGGTAGTTTAGAATAAATATGCAGATTTTTCAACTTTGAAGGCAGGACTGGAGTTACGTAAGCTCTCGCGTCACAGCCAATGGGGTTTGTACAAGTAAATACAACAAGTATTTAAGATGTACGTGCTTTTTCAGCGAGTGGGGTTTTGTTTAAGCAGTAACTATTCTGCGAGTATGTTGGGGCTTTCAGCCATTGTGTTAGTAGCTGTTTTCACAGCAAGTTTGATATTTAGATGTGTTTGCGACGTATTGTCGAGTCATTAAGCTTGTATCCCTTTTTTCTTCCTGTATCTATCCCAAGCCTTAGCGTTCAGTTTAAGTAGGTTTTTTCAAAATTAAAGTAGGTTAATTTTCGCCCGTTCATGACACGCTTATCTGTATTTTTTTTGTTTAATGGTTAAGTTTTGTAAATATTTTTTTTCCAAGCTATTGGATCAAATCGATCCCCTTTTTTACTATGTTTTTATGTAAAATAAGAAAAATAAAGGCATTTTAGTTAGCCTCATCAAGTCTACATTCTTGTGAAAGGTTTTTTATTTCAGATAATTAGGGATGGGACAAGTTATGCTGTTTAATCCACCCAACAAATTTATTTGTATAATCATTGAAAAAATTAATAATTTTGGACGAAAGAAACAACACACACTGAACTCCGTAGTAGGATTTCTTGCATATTAAAAATCTCCCTCAACCATCAAACCGAAATAAAATTCGAAATTCATTCGGAAATTCGAATTTAACTTCGGTTCCAAGGATATTAATGCATCCATACGTACATTTGCGTCAAAAACGTTTCATCACGCTTCAGTTATGAATACCAATTTCTGCAGTAGGAGATTCAATAGCCTCCACAGGAAAAAGGAAAATGAGAAATTTTACTAATCAGAGCTGTGTATTTCATATCGAAAATGGCCTTATATTTTTTTCCTCTTCGGAAAATGATTTGTAAAGTCGTTTCAAACAAAAATTTGCATTTGAATGGCTTATAAGAGCGCCCTTCAAGATACAAAAAATAAAAAAAGGAGACTTCATGTTTCCGACTGGAGCACTGGACAAATTTCCATCGCGAATTGAAATAAATTTTTGGTAACCTAGCGTTGAACTTTATGAATGACTGAATTGTAATTCGATGGGGGAGAGGAATTGGAATGTAAATTTTCTGAAAGAGGAAATTTTAGCTTTTGTTTTTTTTTGCTAGGATCTCGATAAACTAGAAATCAGGATCGAAAACTGAAATGTAAATAGTGAACTTTGGAAAGCAATGATTTTCCATTTTATGCTTATATTATTCCAGCACAAACTGAATTTAGTAAAATTTTGTGAACTCTGAACATGATAATATTAAGTCTGGGTGTAAAATATTGCAGTGTTGCCATAGACTGCATGATACACTTCTAGTCGGAGGTAAGTGTCGTTCTACTTTCCTCACTGTAAATGTACAACATTTAAGAAATAAATAGTAGAAGGATGGGGAATTATTTTCTTAAAGACCACCGTAGAGGAATTTCAGAGTTTCAAAGTGGCACTGTGTCATTCCCCCTCCTCATGGCCCAGGAAATTTATTAACCTCGGCTTGAAACAGGGTAAGCCCATCGGCGAACTGCAAAGATGCAATATTTTTCCCCGAAAGAGGGGTGGCCCGAAAATAATCAGCTGTTCGACTCGCAGGTGAGGAGCGACTTACAATAGCGAGTCGCCACAATGTCTCGAAGCATAGACACTATAACACAAAAGCGTAACAAAAGCAGACTATCCTCCAGATGAGAGGCCGTAATGATCCACCCGTGCGATGACGATATGAAAAGCAGGTGGCCAAATATGGGCCAAAGCCAAGGGCCTATGAGAGCCCAGATCAAGGAGCGGGGTTGTTACAGATGCCGCCAGGGAAAAAAGTTTTAAAAGCGGATGCAGGAGATTTTTACAGAGACGAGACGAGAGGAGAGGAGAGTCAGAGACTGGTTTTGCTGTTGGATCTGATCCAGATCCTAGGCCGATCCCGATCCTGTTTCCGAAGGGTGAAGACATCTTTCTCGCTGAGAAGGGTCGTTTAGAGATGATAGCTTGATCTTCTACATTTTCGAAGCAGCTAGCTTCTTTGGTGAGAGTGTGGGACGAGCCTTCCACTACTCTGCGATAAATAGATCGAATTACTCTTGGAGTTCGAATTCGCCTCATTCCAGCCGGTTCGGACGAGTGGAATCCGTTCCAAGCAACTGAGACTTCTGCGATTAGTGCTTTATTCCCTGAAGGCCTGATCGACGATCTCTAGCGACAGTGCATCCAGCCAGCCGAGAGGACTATCCTTAACGTTCGTCGCAGACTTCAACGGACATTACTAGTGTATAATTGACGTTCCAGAACACAACCTAATCGTGAAATATTTTAATCCGGAATCTTCCAAATAAATCGATATTAGTGTAACAATGTTCTTATTAGTAAGCTGTTTGATCACTATACATAACCGGTGTGACTCTACCTAGCGTGTCGGCTTTGACACCAAGCACGGAATATGTTACAGCACTTTGGATAAGTTCTTGCTCTACGGCTTTTTCTAAGGAGTATATCATACATAAAAGAGCTGAGAACACGGTGTCAGAGCATGAAAGAGAAATATTTGCAGAAAGCAATCGACTCCCCTCCAAAAAAGTAAAAAAGATACTTGAACGTTAATTGGTTAAAACCCCGTATTTTCCTTCCACAAAGAAGCAAAATCTAGTCTAAAAGTTCTTTGCTTTGTGACTCAGCTCACGAACAAACTGGCTTCATTTTAGTATCGCTTGATTGTAGAATGTCACGGGTTTAACACTCTCGGATATGGTTATTCTTTAGACTGCCAGCAATATAGTTAAATACAAATGATTTCGAGCTTTGCAACTTGCTGCTAGGTCAATTTTTTTTTCAATGAGGCAAATTTTTTCTCCTTAGGGCCCCGGATTTCCCCATTTGGTCGGCAGGTCTGTACTGTCCGTCCGGAATCCAGGCCCCTATGAACCATCACCGAACAGGGGAAATCAATCCTCGGCTGAGTTTGCAGGTTTTGCTACGTAGCTTCTGGTCTTCAGACTAAACAATTGCTTATGGACTGACCGTTCGGAAAGCTTGCCATTTGGCAAAGGCAGCGAGCTACTTATCTGAATGTCTCTGGTTTGATTACGGTCGCTGACAAATCCACCGCCATGTATGCTAATGGCGGCTGGTGCACGAAAAATCTGTCATGGCTGCAATATTCTCCAAGTTCTCAAAATTTACCTCTGGAAGTTCGGAGTCAAGTGTACCGGTGTCGTCACTTGACTCGGTTCAAAATTGCGGGGCCGGTCCTTTGACCAATTCGGACTCCGATCCTTGTGGTGCTATTCAAAACAGGCGCCGCCCCATTCTGCCCAATAGCCTTTCTGGACTTGATATACTGTCGGTCAAGAGGCATAAGCCACAATAACACACAACACACTCCTATATTGCAATCCATATTATTCATTTATTGTGACATGATTCCCGAGCTCGGTGTGTGTCAATTTCAATTACTAATTGTGCAATTCAAAATACATTAAGCATTCTCTGGAAATACTGTGAGTTGTCTTCCTTTTATTTTATGTTATATATATTCCACAGCATAAAGTTTTGAGGAGGTTGGCTAAACGCATTCTCCATGTTTGAAGGGTGCTAAACATTTAACATCTGGGATTTTGGATGGACGAGGGAGCTTTGCTCATAAAATCAAATTACAAATTATACATAGGATCACAATTTTAATTAATATCTTTAACAATAATGTAACGAGATTTAATGAATATATAAATCAGATATGCGAAACAAATTCCAATGCATATACCTCGAATTTCAATCGGAAACTCCCTCTAGTTATCATACTTTTTAAACATTCTGTATATTTAGTTTTCCTCTTTCAATCTGAAATGACTTCTGTAATGTAAATGGATATTATTTATCTGCCTTGTAATTAAAAACGCATGTAATTAAAGATACGAGAACAAACACACCGAAATCATAACACATTTCTGATTAGAAATTATTTTAGGACAATACTAATTCTAATTTGAATTCATATACATAAAAATATTCATACATAATTTCAATATAATGTATATGAATATAATATGGGAGACCGTATTCATTTATATTATAAGTGATTTGCATAATAAAGACATTTTGCTAGTCAATAACAATTCAAAAAGGAAACTAATAAGTCTAGGTTTTGAGAATTAATTTTTACTTTTACTTTTTTCTCTTCAATCATAATGATTTCAGTTATGAACATAAATATATATATTTAATATTCTTTGGATAAAAAGAAGCTATGACGTCTACGTACAACATAGTTCACTTCGATAGCTTTGCACACCTTTGTCAAGAAGTACATGAAAAAGAATTCGTATTAAACTTTAAAATTGTGCACATTTTGCATTCATACATTTGTATGCATTCATAAACGCTTTAATAAACGCTTCAGTAAATCCTTACCGATATCCTGTAGTGGATTAAGTTTCTCTTAAAGACTGAGCATTTTATTAAAAAGTCTGAAACTTTTAAGAATTAATGAATTAAATAATTAAGAAACTAATAAGTCTAGGCTTTGAGAATTAATTTTTGCTTTTTAATCATAAGGATTTCAGTCATGATCATAAATAAGCATAATTTATCTGCATTAAATGAAAAAAGCTACGACAACAGACAACAAACACACTCCGATATCCCTACATGCTTGTGTTAAGTAGTACGGTAAAGAGAATACGCAGTGAAGTTTAAAATTAGGCGCTTTGCATTTAGACGTTTATAACAATAAACCCCTCAGTAAATCCTTACGGATATCCTGTAGCGGATTAAGTTTCTCTAAAAGACTGAGCATTTCATTAAAAAGTCTAAAACTTTTAAGAATTAATGAACTAATGAATTAAGAAACTAATAAGTCTAGGCTTTGAGAATTAAGTTTTGGTTTTTAATCATAATGATTTCAGTCATGATGATAAATAAGCATAATTTATCTGCATTGAATGAAAAAAGCTACGTCAAAGAGACGACAAACACACTCCGATAGCTCTACATGCCTCTGTTAACAAGTACGGAAAAAAGAATGCGCATTGAAGTTTTAAATTAGGCGCTTTGCATTCATACATTTGTAACATTAAACGCCTCAGTAAATCCCTACCGATATCCTATAGCGGATTAAGTTTCTCTTAAGGACTGAGCATTTCGTTACAAAGGGTGATTTTTTTCATTCCATTCAAAGATCATGTTTTTTTTCATGAAGTTTTACAATAACATTTACATTTCAAAGCTTAAAAAAAGAATCTCACGGGAGGAGACATACAAATGCAAATATAAAACTCGAATTTATGCGTTTTCGAATTTATACTTTTATGGGCGTATTTTCATTCGGAACTTCAAAGAGATAAAATATATATTCGTATATAAAAACCTGTTATAATATCCATATGAGAAATAATGAATGACTAGTAAAAACTATCATTATATATATATATATATACAAATATATATATATATATATATATATATATATATATATAGTATATATATATATATATATATATATAGTATATATATATATATATTATTGTTACGAATTTTACGAGTCTATGGTAATCTCACCAAATATAAGACTTATCGCCAAATTGGCGACTGATTTAGTGACTTATATTGGTCGCCAAATTTTGGCTATATTTCGCCAAATTTGGCGACATGGCACCAAATGGTCTCCAACCTTCTAGACCATTCTCGAAAGGTCTAGTGATTTCTAGCTGGTGACCGATAGAGGGCGCTTTGAAAGTCTATAAATATACCTGGAATTGGCATTGATAGTCAGTGACCTTCCCGTTCTAATTACTTTCGACCAGCAGGTTGATACCCATAATCCCAATCCCCCAAACTACACTAACTGGGACCAGTTCCAGAGTATTCTAAATCGCTCCGATCTTATTTACCCCTCCATTCGTTGCCGCAAGAACATCGAACATACCACCAAAACTTTTACTAACAAAATTATCAACGCCAAAATTGGCTCTACGCACGCCCTTAAAAACCGAGATTTCATAATCTCCCGGCTAATATTGTTACCTTAATCAAAAACCATAACGCGGCCCGAAAACTCTAGCAATTCACCCGCCTTCCAGAGCATAGACAAAATTATTACTACCTTTGCGCACGTGTCCGCCGTGATATACGTAAATTTAAACAACAAAATTGGTCTGAATTCCTCCAAAGTCTTTCTCCTCAAGACAACACTATCTGGCGGTTCGTAAAAACCATTAAATCTAAACATTATAACTTCCCACCCATTCAAGACCCTAATGGCATTGCTTCGAAGACGCGGACAAAGCTTTTACTATTGCTAACACATATCGCGAGCAATTCTCTCTTAATTATGACCTTGTGGACGAGGAAAGTGACAGAACTGTCCTCACCACTTGTTGGGAATCTCCCTTGGCGTCGCCAATTGAGGCGATCGTTTTTTTGTTCACGTCGTCAATCACCCATCCTCCCCCGCAAGAATTCTTTCTGCAAGCTCTTGCACTCCTCTTGTTACACGGCTTATAGAATGTAGCGTGCCCTGAGCACCGAATCGTATTATTGTCTGTTGCATGCTTTCAGCACCATTTTGGAATGTTTCACAGTCCATTTAAAAGTATCAATAAATTTGTTGTGTTTGTTTAAACTCAGGACTTTATGTTCACGGCCAACACCAGCGCACTCGCCGTTACACCACTGTTCAAAATTTTCTTTCTACACTCCCTCCCTACCCAAGATACTGATCCTGCTTCCGTTGTTGAAATCACCAACATTATTCAAAAACTTAAAATCAAAAAAGCACCGGGTAATGACAACATTAATAACTGTGTCCTTAAACATCTCCCTATTAACATTATTATGTACATAACCGCCATCATTAACGCGATTCTTAAATTTAACTTGCTTCCCCACTTGCTGGAAAACCTCTATTGTTAGTCCCATACCTAAATCTGGTGCTGATCACAATCTTCCTCAAAATCACCGCCCAATTAGTTTACTGTGTTCTCTCAGTAAAATTATTCAGAGCGTTATTCTTAATAGAATCTCTAACTTCCTGGATGACAATAATATAATTATTCCTGAAAAATACGGCTTCAGAGCCCAGCATAATACTACCCTTCAACTTTACGTGTTGTGGAATTTGCCAGCGACGGCTTGATTGCTAAGAGACCCACTGGTGCTCTCTTTATGGATATTAAATGTGCTTTTGACAAGGTTTGGCACCCTGGTCTCATCTATAAACTTATCGATATTAAATTGCCCGACTCTTTTATTCACCTCCTTCATAACAATTTCCATAATCGTAATTTTGTTGTCAGCGTTAATCGCGATCTTTCCCGTAATTTCTATGTTTCTTCAGGTGTTACTCAAGGTAGCATTCTCAGCCCGACCCTGTTTAATTTGTACTTAAATGATATTCCTAGAGGAATTAATACTCTTCTTGCCCTCTATGCGGACGATACAGCTATTCTCTCTACCTCTCACAACATTAATTATCTTGCCAGTCAGATCCAACGGCATATCGACACTTTAGAGAGTCGGTTCACGAGATGGAAAGTTCGAATCAACCCCTCTAAGTGCCGCGCGATTTTCTTTTCCAATCGTTACTGTAATCCCCCCCCCGGCTATACCTTTACAATTCGCCTATTGACTGGGAGAACACTGGGACCTATCTTGGTGTGACACTTGATCGCAGGCTGACATGGAAATTCCATGTCGAAAAAATTAGTACAAAAATGTAACTCTGTTACTATGCAACTACGCTCATTAATATACGGTAGCCATCTTTCCATGAGAAACAAAGTCCTTCTTTTTAAACAAGTTATTCTCCCCGTAGCTCTTTATGCAATACCGGTCTGGTTCTACGCCGCGAAAACTCATATCCATAAACTGGAGGTCATCCAGAACTTGACTCTCAGACGTATTCGCCGAGCAATCCTTTATATGTCTAATGAAACCATACGACGAGACTTCAGCATCATTTCCTTCAAGGAACTGCACTTAAAACTCTCTAACAATTTTTTTGATAATACTCCTAACATTCGCAATGAGATTATAGCTGAGTTTCCCAACTATGACTACTCCCACCGTGCTAACTGCAAACACCCTCGGGCGTGTCTTATTAAGAGCTAACACTGTCTATTCTATCTTGCTTACTTATTCTTATTTTTTTACTCCTCCCTCTTGTATTTTTACCAAACCCCTAGAACTTTACTATAATCTCAGTGCGAATATCTTCCTCATTTTTCTTAAATAACCGTGGCAACTCTGGCCCAGTGGTTGCATGTTCGCCTTGTTATTTTTCTCCCGGGTGCGATTCCCGGCATTTGCTTTTATTTTACTATTACTTATTTTACTTGTATTTTTTTTACTGATAAAGGCCAATTTATGATATTTAATTACCTTCTGAGCAAATATATTTCTGATGCATAATGTTACAATTGGAGATAAAGTCCTACAGACCTTGGAGCTCCAACAAATTGAAATACCTGAACTTGAACCTGATAGTCAGTGTTCTTTTCTGCTGAGAATGGAATGTATTGAAAGCGCGATATATATATATATATATATATATATATATATATATATATATATATATATATATATATATATATATATATAAGCGGTACAAAAACCTGCGAAAACACTAAAATCGAAAAGCAGAATCGAAAAACAGAAGTCCCTGCGCGTACAGCAACACACCCCCTATCACAGTACGGATACATTTAGTTAAAATAAATAAGAAGAATTATACTAATGGAGCGATGCACACAAATGGCCAGAGGGGTGTTGTGACCCCTCTTCCCTGGTTGAACATGTTTTCTTGCCAAGGCGAACACTCCCAGTGGACCAGAGCATCGCGAGACCGAAGACTCGATAAAAGAGATTATCTAAATCATCTGTACAAAAAGAACTGAATATAAGAGTAAATTTTTTTATGCCTAAATAAAGCTAAAAAATATATTCAAAAATACAAGACCAATTAACAATACATCAAGAACAACTGAGCCACTCTGCATGTACACAAATACGCCAAATCTGTTACGCCCATAAATCCGTATACAGTCACTCACGCAGTTAACTCGATGTTTTTTAGGAACTCATCCCTAGTAATATTTAAAAATCTACACACGTTTTTCATTACGAAGAAGTACGGATAGTGATAATCTAATGATGACTTTATATACTCGAAGATATTATATTTTTTTATCTCGTTATCACTGTATAAATTTTCACATCGTGTTATGTGGTTGAAAATGACATTTCGATATGTCGATTTATGTATTGTGTGTAAATATAATAATTTGATGTATAATTTGATGTTATAATTTGATGTATTTATAAAAAAACATCAATCTGGAAATCCTGTGCCTTTAAGCTGGCTAAAAAAATATGTATTCGGCATAAGAAAAAAACATTTAAACCAAATTTGGTTTAAATGTATGGAAAAAAGTAAATGAAAATTTATTGAATAATAGAACGTTTTTATGTACATTGGAATTAGTAAAATTTAGATTAAATAATTTTAAAATTAAATTTATAAACCTCAACAATGTAATTGAAAAAAAACTATTGTGTCATACGCTACTCAAATAAAATAATAGATAATAACAAATTAAATCTAATATTTAACGAAACACACAATAAGTTTCCTTTAAAAAAGATAAAAGCAACCCCGGCATTTAAGTACTACACTCCACACTGCAGAAGCATTTACGATTATAATAAGGTTTCCAAAGAGCTTTTTGATAATAAGGCAGGTAATTGCTTATGTCATACTGAGAACCTGACTGATCAATATCCTAAACACATTATAACCGGTAACCTAGAGATCGTTAAACACCCTGGGCTGAGATCCATTATGGATCTCGGTACTAACTTCAGGTTTCAAACTTCCTGAAATAAGCATAAAATATACCAAATCTTTATTGGGGACACAAAAAAGTTTGTATATAAGTGTGCAGCTAAGTATAGTATCCCGATATGTGCATTTGACGAATGGAAAGATTCGGTGGTAAAAAGGTATGGGGAATATATTAGAGCCCTAAGATGTAAACCCTATGTATTCGACAACATAAATACCGAAGATATAAAGAAGGAAATAACCACATTACAAGATAAATATATGATAAGCTACAATGACAAAGTAACATCAAATTACGCCATAACATGCCGAGGCTATTACTGTAAACTATTGAACAAAGTATATAGCGATGAATCACAATACAAAAAAATGCCAGAAGATAGGCAAATAATAGGAAAGAGAATTATTGCATTGTATAAGAAATTAGGACTTAAGATAAATAACATTAAATACCCATATGTCGTGTTAATCCCTAAACTACACAAACAGCCAATTAAATTTCGATCCGTAACTGTGGGTTGTAAATCATATCTAGAAACAGCTAACACCAAACTACTCAACGTAATTAAGAATATATACATAAAAATTGCTGGTTACGGCTGTCACATTATAAAAAACAGTAAAAAATAATAGATCTAGTGGAAGGGCTTAAAGACGTGACTAACATCAAATCTTATGATTTTACCGATTTATTCAATTCTATTGACATTGAAGACCGAATATGCATCATGCAAGAGGCATATGTAAAATATGACCTCAATGAATACATAACACCGGCAAAATATTTGACATTATTGCAAATCGTGCTAAAGGAGACTTATGTAAGTGATGGACTAAATTTATACAAACAAAAGAGAGGTATACCAATGGGGGGAGCCTGCTCTTCCGCACTTGCTGACATTTTTTTGCATACATTTGAGAGCGGAACAGACCTTAACAACGATATGATATACCTCCGATACGTAGACGATGTCCTAATATTATTCCGAAATGGCGGATCTGTTATTAAGTTCGACTTTTACCCGGAATACTTAGAGTTGACAGAAACATAAAAAAATACGGATGAGAGTATAGATTAGTTAGACATAAATCTAAGGCGTGGAAACAATGACATGATAGAATATAGAATATACGACAAACGTACAAAATATAACATCAAAATTAATAAACTGACAGATTGGCGGTCTGCAATACAAAATAGATATTTCGAAATGTCATTTTCAACCACATAACACGATGTGAAAATTTATACAGTGATAACGAGATAAAAAAATATAATATCTTGGAGTATATAAAGTCATCATTAAATTATCACTAACCGTACTTTTTCGTAATGAAAAACGTGTGTAGATTTTTAAATATTACTAGGAATAAGTTCCTTAAAAACATCGAGTTAACTGCATGAGTGACTGTATACGGATTTATGGGCGTATCAGATTTGGCGGATTTGAGTGCATGCAGAGTGGCTCGGTTGTTCTTGGTGTATTGTTAATTGGTCTTGTAATTTTAAATATATTTTTTAGTTTTATTTAGGCATAAAAAAATTTACTCTTATATTCAGTTATTTTTGTACAGATGATTTAGATAAACTCTTTTATCGAGTCTTCGGTCTCGCGATGCTCTGGTCCACTGGGAGTGTTCGCCTTGGCAAGAAAACATGTTCAACCAGAGAAGAGGGGTCACAACACCCCTCTGGGGGCCACTCCATTAGTATAATTCTTCTTATTTATTTTAACTAAATGTATCCGTATATATATATATATATATATATATATATATATATATATATATATATATATATATATATATATATATATATATACAGAGTGGTCATAAAAACAGATATATGGACCTCTAGCGGCTGTTCCGTTCAACCGATCGAGATGAGATTTCAGATATAGTTATTCAGAGTTATGAGTTTGGAATTCTGTGAACGGTAATAAAGTGGCGCGGTTACGGTTATGGGTAGAGAAACTCGAAATTTTCGAATGGCAACACCCACTTTTTCCCGTCGCAAAATGCTCAGCGCATGCGAAAACCCTAAAAAGCGTTGGAACGATACGTGTATCACAAAAAACGGATGCGTTATGCACGCACAAAAATCAGCTCTGCGATCGTCCTGTGATGGCACCCATGTAGCAAATGTGTAATCAAAATAAAAGTTTTCTCTTGTCCAAGCTGTATTGTTATCAATGATTGGTGTCTTGCCTCTGTTATATGCAAATTTCCTCCGTGCGCCCCGATCGTGTTTTTGTTGGCCGGTCACAGAGCTGTTTTTTGTGCGTGCATAACGCGTCCGTGGGATTTGAACTCACGCCCACAACATCACGCCCATATATATATATATATATATATATTACATATATTCTGTTTACAGTGTCTTTATTCGAGTATATTTTCCTCTTTTCATGACTATAAGCAGTTTATGTTGACCTTTTAAATGAGAAAAACGCACCTATAACTAAATAAATATCATTCACAATGAGTTCTTTACACGCTTGAATAGGAAGTTATTTAAAGAGAGAAGTTGATTTTCATTTTTGTATTAGGGCTATTCATCGATAAATGCATCGACACGTTGAGACCGATATCTTGAATAACTGAGATTAAGTTCTCTCCGTAAGAAATAATACCGCAGGAGGAAGAATTTTTACGGATAACAACGGTATTTAATTTGAAAAGAGAGTATATTTTTTCTTCCTCCCTCCTCTTATATCAAATGTTCTTTTGCGTCGATCGAAGTAACAATTTACATTTGAATGTGCCGATAGAGAAATCTCCGTGACGAGACAGCATACAAATGCAAATATGAAGCTTCATTCTTCTCGATGATGCATCGGACAAATTTCTATCACGAATCGAAATAAGATAACTCATTTAAAAGGAATTCGCTCCCACGGTAAACTCCATAGTAAGTTCTGAATATGAGAGTTTCTTTCCTTTATTCCGGGTTTGATTTCCTGGGAAAAAGGGTAATTCCGAAGTGAAGAGGAAGTACGTTTTTATTTCGATGAAAAGAGATTTGCATAGTTAGACCTAGAAGAGTAGTGTTATATTGAACAATTAATTTAGAATATCGCTTTGTTTTTATGATACTTGTTGTGTTGTTATTGTCGTCACTTATGCCCACTCGCCAGATATAATCCTAACTGGGTCGATAGATGTATGCAAGGGGAAGAGGTTGCGCCCCCTTCAAGTTCACGGCAATTGGCCATCAAAAGGATCGGAGTTCGACTTTTTGCCCGCTACATACACGCACACACACACACATATCTCTCTCTCTCTCTCTCTCTCTATATATATATATATATATATATATATATATATATATATATATATATATATATATATATATATATATGTATGTATGTATGTATGTATGTATGTATATATTTATTTATATAAAATATATATATATATATATATATATATATATATATATATATATTATATATATATATAGAGAGAGAGATAGATAGATATATACCTTTCTAAATAAGAAAAAGGCACCTATAACTAAATAAATATAATTCACAACGAGTTCTTTACACGCTTGAATAGGAAGTTATTTAAAGAGAGAAGTCTCTTTAAATAACTTCCTATCTCCCCATTTTCGACGAAGTACCCCCAAAGCTACATGTGGTGGGTTGGTACCCTCCCCCACTCTTACAAACCATACGGAGATAGTCCCCTGCCTACTGATATAACATGTCCATAGCCGGCTTAGAGACGAGAACATTCAGCGACGGTTGTCGGTTTTCAAACCGAGTACCCTGAGTACCAAATTCCAACGCACTATAATTCCGACGCACTAAAAACTAAGAAGCCTCGGGCCTATGGCACTTGTTCACCATCAAGCAGTCATGATTTCTTTTATTGAGGAAAATAATGTTTAATATTATGTTGAGTGGTCATTAAGGACTGTGTTTTTTTTAGTTTACTATACCTTATCTGAGATATGGGAAGGAAAAAATAAAGGTGGAACCTTACCCACCGGGAAAACTTGAACTATCTATTTTCACGTCATCTCACCAAAGGGTGTTTTTCATGGAATTTTGACTTCTGACTTCCTTGCAAAATATAGAAATATTTTTCACCAAAAAATGTGAAATGCGCTGATTCTTCCCGTTTTGGGCAGAATTGACTGGAGATTAGTGGACATTCGATTTTAAAGTTGGGTAAATTATGAAAAGATTAATGGAATCAGATATTACAATATTCTTGACGAAACGCTACCGGTGAAGTTTAGCAATGCTATGGGTGGAACGGAATTAGATTCCTGCAATAATTTAACAGAATTAGGGAGAACGTACCTAATAAATTTTGTAACAAGGATGAAAGACTTGCAGCATTGCCTTCAATGGAGTAGCAGAAGTTTTGGCCATTCAAATATGCGTTTACAATAACAGTTTAATTGGTATTGTGGTACACTTAAACTGTTTAAAAGGGAAGAGATTCATTTCCACTGCAACAGTTTACCAAAACAGTGAAGAACTTCCTTGACTAATTACTCTCTTTCTAAGAAAAATAAATAGCCTGACCATTTGACAGTAAAAGTGTCAAGGCTCTACGTATCGCTATAGGCGCTATATGAAAATTAGATTATAACAGCCGTTTACTAGAACTTACAGAAGAACCTAGTTTGTAAGATAACAGCTTCCCTACAAGCTATATATGTCATAACCAAGCGAAGACACCAAAACACTAACAATTTCGAAATCCATGGACTGTGGGTTTTGTAGGAGTATTGGAGTTATATACTTACAGTAGATTAATAGAACTTATATTTAAGGCTAACAACCTTTGTTAAACCAATAAGAGGTTCAAAGGAGCTAATGTAAAAACGTATTAACAATATAGATGCCAATTGCCTGAGAGTAGCTATAGTAGTGAAAGGATGAAATCCGTGCAGCAGATTACCAGAACTTAGTGATGAACTTACCATGAAGGTTTACAACCTTCGTAAGATCCTACCAAGTGAATAAACGCATGCATCGGAGAATTTGATATTTCAGGACTGCGGGTTTCAATGGTGGTGAAGGAGTACAATCCCAACAGCAGATTGTCAGACCTTAGTGATAAACTTACGAAAACATTCGGAGCCTATGCAACAGGAGCTGCGTACGTTGATGGAGCGAATTAACGTACTCATTAACAATTTATATGTTTATCGGTTTGGGGACTTGAAATGGAATTATACTCACGGTTACCAGAAGTAGAGAGAACAGTTAAATAGGAGATAACAGCCCTCATAAGAACAGTCGGAAGTCCTACTACTTGTTAACAGCATGGTTTTAGCCGTAGTAAATTATTAGCTGTGGTTGAATAGTTCGATTGTAGTGAATATAAAGGAGAAAAAATTTAAAAACTTTATTCTGACCAGAAAAAGAATGCCCTGAAAAAACTTCCTTTTGCAGTTTAATTTATTCCATAAAATCCCAGAATACATTTTATTTGAAAAACGGTATTCCAGAATTAGATTAGTTTCAAAGTTTTATGCATAATGGTAGTTGATTTATTACTGTTTTTTATGTACGGAGTACAATTTTTTCCCATATTGAAAAACAAACAATATTTTTCAGCAATTTTTATTTAAAAAATGATAACTCTTAAATATACTAGTTATTTTTTTCACCATTTTATTTTATACTGCAGTTTTCTAAATTAATATTGTATTTTTTCGTACTTTTATCTAAACACTTTCAGTTAATTATTCCTTTTTAACTATTTTATTTTTTATACAATGCAGTTTTCTCCAATATTCAATACAGCTTTTTTTAAAGTTTTATTTTAAATTCCGATAGCTTTTTTTTGTTATTTCATTTTATACAGCGATTTTCTCGATATTTAATACAGTTTTATTTGCCTTTTTGGGGTTTAAAACCGTGGTAACGATTGAAAAATTCGTAACGAAGAGAATAAATTTGAAAGGTTTCATAAACATCATTAAAAAGTAATAGAGAGCTACGAAAATTTAGAAAGCTACTTTTTTTGCAAGTGTTACATGCAAGTGTAGTTTCAAGTTTCTACGAATGTCAATACTAACGTTTATTGTATAGTAAATAAAATTTTCTGCTAGTTGTAATAGTAGAAAGGAACATAAAATTTGCATATACTTCAATATTGCTATTTTAACTTTTTTAGAGTCGCTTGAAGAGTAAATTTACATTTGAATTGATCCAAAGAGAAAATACAAATGCAAATATACACATCAGTTATTCAAACATGGGACAAATATTTATGACAAACCGCTGTGAGACAACTTGTTTGAAACCACGTTGATCCCATGTTGTAATAGTTAAGGATTCTGAATATTAAATGAACGTTTCACACAGTACAGGGAATGGCGATTCGGTGTGTGATAGTTAAAATCTCTCTCGGGGATATACCAAATTTTAACAAGTAAAATGGATTCGGGCATTTTAATTGAACACGCTGAAACTTGCAAAATCCTTCACAAAAAAGATATGTTTTGTTTCGGAGAAATTTCATTTTTCTGGTAAGGGCAATGAATAGATAATCATAAAACTTAGGAGATTAAACATACATCTCTAAAACATACAGAATATTTTGTTTAAACATTGTCGCATTGTGTATTGCAGTTAATTTATCTCGAAAGTGAAAGTTACATATAAACGTAATCAGTGAGTCCATAATCATACAATTTACTAGATTTAAAATAATTCACGCCCTTCATCCTATAGAGAAATAATATATAAGTGTTATGCATAAGAGTTGTTATAATATCGGCAAGTATGTAAAAAAATATGCGTTGTTTTAAATTTCAGATGCAACCACGGTTGGTTTTTGATGAGAGAGTAAATAAAAATTATGGTGGGATAGAAAAGGTGAGAAAGACGTTAAATTGGCAATAGGGCTCTAAGTCAGGAAGAAATTAAGGAAATTATTTCAGAATTTAGAAAAAAGACAAATCAGATGAAAATATCATAAAAAACTATTTTACATGGGGGTGAGTTGTTAGAATATCGGCAAGTATGTAAAAAAGGTTTTTAAAAAAAAATTTCTGTCGCAACCATAGTTGATTTTTGGCGATGAAGTAAATAAACTATGGTGGGATAGAAAAGGTGAAAAAAAGTTGGATTAGTAATATGACTCTATGTCAGGAAGAAACTAAGGAAACTATTTTTAAATCGTATATAAAAAAATGGCAAATCAGGTTAAAAAATCATAAAAAATGATCTTACTTGGTGTGAGTTGTTAGAATATCGGCAAGTGTGTAAAAAAAGTTTTTTTTTTCCAAGTTCTGTCGCATCCATAGTTGATTTCTGGCAATAAAGTAAATAAACTATGGTGGGATAGAAAAGGTGAAAAAAAAGTTGGATTAGTAATATGACTCTATGTCAGGAAGAAACTAAGGAAATTATTTTTAAATCGTATATAAAAAAAATGGCAAATCAGGTTAAAAAATCATAAAAAATGATCTTACTTGGTGTGAGTTGTTAGAATATCGGCAAGTGTGTAAAAAAAGTTTTTTTTTTCCAAGTTCTGTCGCATCCATAGTTGATTTCTGGCAATAAAGTAAATAAACTATGGTGGGATAGAAAAGGTGAAAAAAAAGTTGGATTAGTAATATGATTCTATGTCAGGAAGAAACTAAGGAAATTATTTCTAAAACCGTATTGAAAAGATGGCAAATCAGGTTAAAATATCATAAAAAACAATCTTACTTGGGGAGAGTTGTTAGAATATCGGCAAGTATGTAAAAAAAAGTTTTTTTTTTCAATTTCTATCGCAACCATAGTTGATTTTCGGAGATAAAGTAAATAAACTATGGTGGGATAGAAAAGGCGAAAAAACACGTTGGATTAGTAATATGACTCTATGTCAGGAAGAAACTAAGGAAAATATTTCCAAAACCGTATTTTAAAAAATGGCAAATCACGTTAAAATATCATAAAAATGATCTTACTCGGTGTGAGTTGTTAGAATATCGGCAAGTCTGTAAAAAAGGGTTTTTTTGCAATTTCTGTCGCAACCATAGTTGATTGTTGGCGATAAAGTAAATAAACTGTGGTGGGATAGAAAAGGGGAAAAAAAGACATTGGATTAGTAATAGGACTCTATGTCAGGAAGAACTAAGGAAATTATTTCTAAATCCGTATTTTAAAAAAATGGCAAATCAGGTTATTAAAATATCATAGAAAACGTTCTTACTTGGTGTGAGTTGTTAGACTATCAGCAAGTGTGCAAAAAAAAAAATGTTTTTCCCCCCGTTTCTGTCACAACCATAGTTGGTGTTTGATGAGCGTAAATAAAAAGTTATGGTGGGATAGAAAACGTGAAAAAAAGATGTTATATTAGTAATAGGGTTCTATGACAGGAAGAAATGAAGAAAAATGTTTCATAATTTAGAAAAAATAGCAAATCAGGTGAAAATACCATAAAAAACGATCTTACTTGGGGTGACTTGTTAGAATATAGGCAAGTATGTAAAAAAAGGTTTTTTCCCCCATTTCTGTCACAACCATAGTTGGTGTTTGATGAGAGTAAATAAAGTTATGGTGGGATAGAAAATGTGAAAAAAAGACGTTAGATTGGTAATATGGCTCTATGCCAGGAAGAAATGAAGAAATTTTTTTCAGTATTTAAAAAAAATGGCAAATCAGGTGAAAATACTACAAAAAACGATCTTACTTGGAGTGAGTTGTTAGATTACCGGCAAGTATGTAAAAAACCTGGTTTTCAAAAACAAAATGTTTGTCAACCCTAGTTGGTTTTTTTATGAGAGAGTAAATGATAAGATATGGTGACATAGAAAATGTAAAAAAAGACGTTAAATTGGTAATTTGGCTCTAGGTGAGGAAGAAACTAAGAAAATTATTTCGAAAATGGAAATTTAGAAAAAAATGGCGAATCGTTTGAATCATTAAAAAAACAATCTTACTTGGGGTGAGTTGTTAGAATATCGGCAAGGATGTAAAAAAAAGTTTTTTTTTCCCATTCTGTCACAACCATAGTTGGTGTTTGATGAGAGTAAATAACAAGTTATGGTGGGATGGAAAACGTGAAAAAAAAACTTTAGATTAGTAATATGGCTCTATGCCAGGAAGAAGTGATGGAAATTATTTCAATATATAGAAAAAAAATGGCAAATCAGGTGAAAATACCATAAAAAACCGATCTTACTTGGGGTGAGTTGTTAGATTATCGACAAGTATGTAAAAAACGGTTTAAAAAATATTGTGTCAACCATAGTTTGTTTTTGATGAGAGGGTAAATAAAAAGATATGGTGGGATAGAAAAGGTGAAAAAAGACGTTAGATTGGTAATATGGTTCTATGTCAGGAAGAAACTAAGGAAATAATTTCTAAAATCGTATTTAGAAAAAAAATGGCAATTCAGGTGAAAGAGTCATAAAAAAAAATAATTTTACTTGGGGTGAGTTGTTAGAATATCGGCAACTATGTAAAAAAGGCTTTTTTTTAAAATTTCAGTTGCAACCACAATTGGTATTTGATGAGAGAGTAAATAAAAAATTATGGTTCGATAGAAAAGGTGAAAAAGACGTTAGATCGGTAATATGGCTCTAAGCGAGGTAGAAATTAAGGAAATTATTTCAGAATTTAGAAAACAAGGGCAAATCGGGTGAAAATATCATTAAAAACGATCTCATTTGAGCTGTTAGAATATCGGCAAGTATGTAAAAATAGGTTTTGTTTTCAATTTCTGTTGCAACCACAGTTGATTTTTTGCGATAAAGTAAATAAACTATGGTGGGATAGACAAGGTGAAAAAAGACGTTGGATTAGTAATATGACTCTATGTCAGGAAGAAACTGAGGAAATAAATAAATTTTAAAATCGCATTTAAAAAATGGCAAATCAGGTTAAAATATCACAAAAAACGGTCTTACTTGGGGTAAGTTGTTAGAATATCGGCAAGTGTGTAAAAAAAGGTTTTTTCCCCATTTCTGTCACAACCATAGTTGATGTCTGATAAGAGTAAATAAAAAGTTATGGTGGGATAGAAAACGGGAGAGAAGACGTTAGATTAGTAATATGGCTCTTTGCAAGGAAGAGATGAAGAAAATTATTGCAGTATTTAGAAAAATGGCAAATCAGGTGAAAATTTCATTAAAAACGATCTCATTTGGGGTTAATTGTTAGAATATCGGCAAGTATGTAAAAAAAAAATTTTTTAAATTTCTGTCTCAATCACATTTTTTCTTTGATGAGACAGTAAAAAAAAGTTATGGTGGGATAGATAAGGTAAAAATAAGCTTAGAAGATAGAATTTTCAATATTGCTAAAGGAATCAAACCAGACATATCAATTAGTTTTAACTTTTAGTAGTTAATTATTAGAACTTCTTTCTTTCTATTAAGATACGCCTTCCATGCAGCAGTAAAATTATCCTACTGCAGTTATAATAGTGATATTATAACTGCAGTTATAATTGTGATATAAATGGAAAATTACATATCTAAGAATGCAAATAATAGTCGAAATCATACCTGTTCTGAAATTGTTATTTTTTCCTTCTCAATCAAAGTAAAGAATTGTTCGATCCCCCCTGCCTCTTTTGGGGTGCCATACAGCATAAAAGCACGCAGACATAATTTTGGTACGTTTCTATCAGACAGAGTTGAGTAGCATGTCATTTCAAACAAATATTAATGTACTTGACAAATACTTTAGATTTTATGTTCCGTTTATGCTACCAAGCATTTCAAGTGAAAATTTTTGTGCATTGTTTGAATAAGTATTTTTCGGTCATGAGAGAGAGAGGCGGAGATGAAAACTATACCTCAAAAATTAAACCTTAATTAAAAAGGTTTACGTGAGGAATTCTCCATTTCCACTTTAATTTTCAAGGAAGTTCAACTTAAGAATTTCCGCTTGAATGATCTTAAACTTCTGAAAAATGAATGAACACGAAAGAGTTAATTTGGAAAATTTTACCTTTGCTGATTTTATATAATATTGCAAGATCTTGCTGAAATACGTCCAGCAAAAGATGAGGATTTCTTTTTAGGAAAATGGCATAATGGATTATGTAGAATGTTAAGAAGTTATTTCGATTCAAACTGAAATTAAATGAATTTTTGTTTTATTTATATGACTTTTCAAGTAAAATAACAAATTAATAGAAGCAAAGACATGCTTTACCAGATTCAAATAAGCGAATTCGTAACTAATTTTTGTAAATAATTAAGAACATATTAATAGTTGATACGCAGTCAAGTTAATGGTTGAATGACCTTAAAACTTTAATGAGCTCAAATTGTAAGAGACAGATGTAACGACTCTGTTAGATTCAATTCACTTCAGTTGATAATTGTTCGGCTTTGGGAATAATCTAGAAAACTTTTTTCGAAATTTATGAATTTCCCATGTTTTACTTCCTAATGCCCTGAATCGAAACTATAACTCAGTGATTCCCAATCGATGTGCCACGGCACTTAAGGGTGCCGCGAGATTATTTTGATGATAAACAAATATATTGCTACGAATTCTACGAGTCTGTGGTAATTTAGCCAAATATGAGAGTAATCGCCATATTGGCGAAGGATTTGGTGATTTATTTTGGTCGCCAAATTTGGCGATATCGCACCAAATGGTCACCAACTTGCCGTCTAAACTTTTCTGGACGCTTCTAGAGATATGTAGCTGACTGACCGACAGGGGAATCTCTGGTAGCCTATAAATATGCCTGACATTGGCATTAGAACTCAGTTCTTTTCTACTGAGAATTGAATGTGTTGAAAGTGCATTAGGCAGGTATTGTATACTCTGGTATCCTGACTTGTGTTTTTAGAGTTTTCTGCTGTATAGAAGACAGTATTTACTTGTTTTTTTGTTTGAATTTGTGTATGTGCCTGAAGAATTTACAGAATAATAAATTCTGTAAATTCTTCAGTATATTGTACTTCTGAAGATATTTTATTCAATCCTAACGAACCCAGGAACAACGGAACAATATGTTAGGAGAGCAACATTAATAAGACTAAACTATTCTTACTGATTTCCATTGTAGCCCTCTAGTGTAACACTACACTGAATACCATGGCTATGTTTTAAACTGTATTAATATATTCTATTCTGGTGCTTGTTACTTATATCTTTCAATATATACTATCAATATTCAGGGTGATCATAAACTATGTCGACAAAATAAGAGGGGTGATAGTATTTATCAAGACGAAGAATATTTTCAATGAAACCTAGGGCCGCATTACCCTACGTCTGTCAGAAAAGCGTAAAGTTCAGTGTCCAAGTTGAAATCTAGTCACTGGAAAAAATATTAGAAGGAACCAAATTATGAATTTTGCAATCCCATTTATGTCAGAGAAATAATCAAAATGTATGCTCAAAATGGCGTCCAAGGGTGTTGCTGCACAGTTTTCACCTACGAATGAAAGACTGTTCTACCCTCACATACACTCCTGGTGTCGTGTTAATCTTGTCTGCTGTAACAACGATTCTCTTGACGAGATCTTCAACTGAGTCCGTAGGTGCCTCGTGTAGATCAATGATTTCAAGTGTCCCCCATAGAAGTGTAATATATTTACGTCCAGTGAGCGTGGAGGCCAAGCCACAGGTCCCTCACGTCCAATCCACAATCCAGGATATGTGGCACTTAGGAAGTGGCGGGCCATGGTGCTAAAGTGTGGAGGGGCTCCATCATGCATAAACCACATGTCGCTCTGTGGGGTGAGCGGAAAGTCTTGTAAGATACCAGGAAGTCCTTGCTCTATGAAGACAGGGTACGCTGAGCCAGAGAGACGTTCTGGCAAGAGATACGGTCCCACCATTCAATCATCAACGATACATGCCCAGATGTTCACTGAAACTTCTAGTGTTTACGAGGGGTATCAGTGTGGTCTTTCTCTGATCTGAATACAATTCTGCAACTTATAATTTGGTTTATTCTAATTTTTTCCTGTGACGAAAGTTAACTTGGAAACTGAAGTTTACGCTTTTCTGACAGACTTAGGGGAATGCGGCCGTAGGTTCCATTGAAAATATTGTTCATCTTGAGTGCTATCACTCTTATTTTATCGAAATAGTTCCCGGTTACCCTGTATAAATAAAATCAGCAGTGGAGAAAGTATTCATTTGGGCTTAAATTTGACATAATCCTGATATAAATTCCGCTTTGATATAATATTTAAAAAGGGGGTCCAAGACACAAAATTGTTCAAATTTTCGAAAAAAAAATTATTGTATTAAAAATTTTTGTGTTCTTTTACGCTTAAAATGACGTTTAAAATCATGTTTCTATCTTAATTAGAACAGGAGAAATTATTTTTTTTTTTTGCAACATTCTAATAGGCATTCATTGTTTAAACCTGTAAATGCGGTTTTCTGCATGATGGGTTTTTCCCCATTTCTCGTGTTTAAATTGTTATAAGTCAAGAACCGTTAAAGATAAATGGTTAAAACTTGGAAAATGTCTTTTTCAACTATTTTATTGTAATTTTAAATCAGCAAATAAAAAAAAAATATTTATTTTTGAAAATATGATTTTTTAAAAATAAGTTACATAATTTTTTTTGTAATTTTTATTCTAAATAGTTTTAATTAAAAAAAATTAATATTTAAAAAATTTTGAATTCAAATTAATATATATATTTATATACCTGTTTAATTAAATGAAAAAATTTTGAAACTAGACAAATAATATTTCGAGTTATAACGATTTTAAATTCCCCCCTTTTTTTAAAAAGTTTTAAATTTTAAAATTTTTAACAACTTTTTGAGAATTTTTATGATATTATTTTGTATACAAATTATATGGTTAACCATCACAAAAAAATTCAAAATTTTAACTCAATAAATAAAAATTTTTTTAAATGTGTCCCGACCCCCTTAAAAAATTGAAAAACTAAAACTCTAACAAGGGTGCCCTGAGTTCTAATCTCATTCCAAAGGGTGCGGACGGATAAAGGTTGGGAATCTTTGCTTTAACTGATAGAACCAATATGAGATAAAGTGAGATAGAAATATTCGAAGCTTAAACAAAAGTATGGAATTTTGAAGCAATAGCATCACAGGTGATCTGAAATTGCTGGCGAGTTCCCGCAGAGATGAAATATCGCCAACATTAAAGATCAAAAGCGTTCGTATCATCTTTTTTAATAACTCCTGAAAAGAAATGCCTGATAAAATCCGCTCTCTTTTACAGATGTCCAATAACGAATATAAATGAAGCCCACACTGATTGCTTTTCTGCGAGGAAAAGTGTAGTATTCGCTAAAAATTTCCAATAACAGTTTTTATCGATTAGCAAAACCTCATTCCGGTTTTGGAGCCATGCCGCGTTTTAATTTTCAATCATTCCTTATTAATTATTCGCCATGAATCATAATTCATACGCATCCCGATCATTAAAACAAACTTAAGAAAATATATTCCAGTTGGCATCATTAATTTGGGACCAAAAGATGGACGCCTTCATAATGGAGACCAATTTACAATTTAAATGAGAAAACAGGAGAATAAATTTCCCACAGCAGTTCAAATAACGCTCGCATTTCTTGAAGGATCAAATGTTAATTCGTCCAGGGGAACAACTGACCTAAAATAATTGCGTTAGCATTGGAAATTGTAGAAATCGAGTGAAATTTACGGTTAAAGTTTCGTTAACTTCTTTGAAGCGAGAGAGATGTTTTAACTGTTTTATAAAATTAATCACCATGGGACATATTAATTATCAGTTGTCACAGCTATATTAGACACAATTCTTCACATTTATCTTCATACTAAAAAAAAGTAAGCAAAACACTGTACATAAATTTACAATCCTGATTAGGCTTGGAGATTAATTTCCATATGAAGTAAATCGGTACTTCATATGGAGTTATGCCTAGATGTTTCACATTTCCCTTCTTAGAAAAATAAATAAGCAAAAAAATTTCAGGTAGTCTCTTCTAATGAAACTACCGTGGATTATTAATGTAGGATTACTTATCGTTTCTTATCTCTTTCATATGTATATGTGTATGTGTTATCTATCTATCTATCTATCTATCTATCTATATATATATATATATATATATATATATATATATATATATATATATATATATGTATGTATGTATGTACGTATGTATGTCAAAACTATGACGCATTTTGGTACTTTTATGTTTAACTGTTTACTGCTTGTCCAAGCGATACAGACTGGGTTTGGCTCTCTGCTAAAATTATAACTCGCGAGGTACGAACGGGCGGTTTTAGCGTCAGAAAATTTTCTTTCTGGAGGACCGTTATGGAGGAACGTAATCCTACTTTGAAACTGAACACAAATTTAATATCCTGATTAAGTTGGAGATTTGTCTCCATTAAGAGTATATCAGTTCTCTGAGCTATACCAATATTTTTCTCATTTGACTTTCATAGTAAAATAAATAAGCAGAACACTATACATAAATTTAGTATCCTGATTTGGTTGGAGATTTCTTTCCATTTCGATAGAATCAGAACTCCAAGCTATGCCAAGATGTTTTATATTTTATCTTCGTAGTAAAATAAATAAGCAAAGCACTGCATATAAATTTAGTTTCCTGATTAAGTTAGAGATTTATCTCCGTGGGACATATTAATTATCAGTTCAACCAGCTATATTAGAGAAAATTCTTCACATTTGCATTTATAGTAAAAAAATATGCAAAACACTGTACATAAATTTACAATCCTGATTAGGTTTGAGATTAATTCCCATATGGAGTAAATCGGTACTTCATGTGGGGTTATGGCTATATTTTTCCCATTTTCCTTTTTAGAATTATAAATAAGCAAAAAACTAAGTATAAATTTAATATTCTGATTAGGTAGGAGATTTGTCTCATTAATAGTATATCAGTTCTCCGAGCTATGCCATGATTTTTCCTATTTACCTTTCGTAGTAGAATATATAAGCAGAAATTATACATAAATTTAGTATCCTGATTTGGTTGGAGATTTCTTTCCATTTCGATGGAATCAGTACTCCGAGCTATGCCACGATTTTTCATATTCTGTCTTCGTGGTAAAATAAATAAGCAAAACACTGCACAAAAATTTAGTATCCTGATTAAATTGGACATTTGCCTCCGTATGGAGTAAATCGGTACTCCGAGCTGTGCTCAGATTTTTCATATTTACCATTGTAGTAAAATGAATAAGCAGAACACTGTACATAAATTTAGTATCCTGATTTTGTTGGAGATTTCTTTCCGTTTGGAGGAAATCAGTACTCCGAACTATGCCACGATGTTTCATATTTTGTCTACGTGGTAAAATAAATAAGCAAAGCACTCCACAAAAATTCAGTATCCTGATTAGGTTGGACATTTATCTCCGTATGGAGTAAATCGGTACTCCGAGCGGTGCTCAGATTTTTCATATTTTCCTTTGTAGTAAAATGAATAAGCAGAACACTGTACATAAATTTAGTATCCTGATTTTGTTGGAGATTTCTTTCCATTTGGAGGGAATCAGTACTCCGAGCTATGCCACGATGTTTCATTTTTTGTCTTCGTGGTAAAATAAATAAGCAAAACACTGCACAAAAATTTTGTATCCTGATTAAGTTGGAGATTTATCTCCGTATGGAGTAAATCGGTACTCCGAGCTGTGCCAAGATTTTTCATACTTTTTGTAGTAAAATGAATAAGGAAAACACTCCACACAAATTTAGTATCCTGATTAGGATGAAGATTTATCTCCATTTGGAGAATTTAATAGAATATAAAAACATCAGAAAATAATGTTTTCTTTTCCTGTCTACAGCTATATACATTATTGTGTACATATTTATGCCTTCATGCATATATACGTGCACAACAAACTTTTAATACAGAATTGCGCAATTCAATAATATCAATAATGATCCGCAAAGCGTAACTCAGCCAATTTTACTGCATTGGATTAAGACTTAAATAACTATACAACAAACCTCAAAGAAATAATATTATGAACCTGTTGATTGCATGTCCGCTTCGGGTGACCAAAAATTATAAAAATAATAACCTTTAGTGGCAAAAGAATTGTCCTCGTGGAATGGGTATTGAAGAAAATTATTTACCATGTGTGAGGTATTGCATGAAAATTAACCCCCCTGATTTAAATAAACCGCCTTTTGAAGAAGAAGCGCCTTATGCAAATGAGTGGTGCTTTTCTACTAGGCGAGAATCCCCGTAGGTAGCGTACACGCTTGACAGTGAGAGAAAAAACAATACGAGGCGAGGTCGGACGGAGGAGAGCGCCGAACGAAAAACAACTGTAGTGAAGATCGCTTTGCCGTAGAGCAGCCGGACATTATCAAGTTTACCGAAGGCGTTTTGAAGTTAGCTATCGTTCCAGTGACCTAGAGATAAACTGAAGACATAAAGGTTAGTGTGGCGTATGTACAAGCAGTGGCGGGGCTGAATTCTGGTAGGGTTTCCGCAATATAGCTACCGGGATTAACACACGCGATAGATAATTTCCCGTTGCCTGATAGCAGTTGAGTACGGTATTTATGTAGTCAAATTGCGTTGTAATAAATAGTTTAGTGTAGAAAACCTCGTCGGATCTAGTTAATCGTGAGTTAATTGTTTAGTATATACATTACCTTAAGGGTAAAGGAAACAGTGAACATCACACATGCGAAAAGAAAACATTGTTTTGTAATTTTCATAGCTTTCTAAAGTCTTAATTTAAAAGCCGAGAATCCCAACATAAGAGAGAAGGCTGCCGTGTTAAACGTTTCTTAGAGGGAAAAAGACATCGTTAAAATAGGAACATACTGCTTCATAATATTCACAATAAAGGAAATAAAAAGTGGCAACAAGTTTCAAACTAAACAATGGTTCATCTTCAGGTCAAGAAGCACTAGGTTAGATTGTCTTTATAGACAAAGTTGCCAACGTTATTTACCAACACAAATTAGAAATCGGAAGCAAATAATAGAAATGTATATGGAGAAATCGTTAAATTAAGAAGGTGTTACTTGAAAGAAAGCGTATACATATGCAATACCGAACTATAGACGACACTTAACGACATCCGAGAAAACAGCCGAACGGGAATTTATTTGGTTTGGTACTCGGACACAAAAACTCCAAATCAAATAATTCAATTAAACGGAAAAATACTTTTATCACTATAAACGCATTATGGTTATCGAACAGTTAAATATATTATACGAAATGTAAAGGAGTAGAAGTTATTTTTATATTTACAAGCAGAGAGAATGGATCATGGCGTCCGCCGAATGCCCGATTTATTTTTTAAGTCAACAGTCCCGACACTCACACCAGCATAGATGAAATTAAGTTTCTGTTTACCATGTGACCCTCTGTGGTGCCATATGGCAGACGTCTTCCAGGCGCATATAGAGAACGCGGAAGTTATATAACGTGAAAGACACGATTGGAATAGAATTAAAACTGGTGTGGTGTTATTATTACTTACTTACTTACTTACTTACTTACTTACTTACACACACACACACACACACACACATATATATATATATATATATATGTATGATTCACCAATTAGTACGCTTAAAGCCGAGTACCTATTTTTATCTAATTTTCACATTAGATAGCAATTTTTAACTATGATAGCAAGTACGCAACGACAAGTGCAAATATTCGCTTTTTAGTTTGATTCAATGTACAGTTCCTGCATAGATTGTACAGTAAATTATGGTAATAAAATGCTTTTTGTTGAGTTTAAGAAAGCTGTACTAGACTTACCAATTCTTTGTTAAGAAATGATGTGAGAAGTTATGTTTATATTTTTTAAAGTCTTGTAAACAATACTATGTAATTTTGTTGCAAAACAGTTTTTTACTGTAATAAACGGTAAGTCTGCTTAGTTAAGGATTTTGGTTTGCTTATTACCCATATTACCCTGATTATCCGGATTTTCGATTGTCCCGATTACCTATGGTTTCAGTTAGTCCAGATAAACGATGTTTTACTGTATGTATATATATATATATATATATATATATATATATATATATATATATATATATATATATATATATATATATATATATATATATGTATGTATATATATATGTGTATATATGTATATATATATGTATGTATATATATATATATATATATATATATATATATATATATATATATATATATATATATATATATATATATATATATATATATATATCAGAGAAAGTATATTTAAAAGAATTAAGGTTATATCTTTCGTAGGAAAACACAACGACAAATAGCTATATTTTTAATACAAGAAGCTTGATTATGTCAATATTAACAATAATTGTGTATTGAGCTGAATTCTTAAAAATGTATGCCTGTATAAAGGAAGAAAGCTAACCATTTGGTAGTTTTGAATGTATTTCTTAATAGAAAATAATCAAAACTCCAAGTCTTTATAATTATTGCATATCGTATTACGTTTCTTTCATCGGTTATTCAACCTCATTTAGTTTGTCTCGGATAATTGTTAGTGATAAAGGTACTTATTAAGTTACGATACATGAATGAAAAAGTTTGATGATCCATATTAAATGTATTATTAACAGCAGTCATTTGTATGTAAATTAGATTAACTCTTTAAGGAAATTAAGTTATATGATACTTCAAGCATGTATTTCCAAAGTATAATCTTCCAATAGCAGTTTTAATGTTATCAATAATTTCAATAGTTGTATTATCCTGCTATTAACATCAAAACTGTAATGCGAAAAAATCGTTTCGATTCAGTTATTTTATTTTACGTACTTCCATACGGTTCAGTTGCGTGATAATTAACAGTAAATCATAATGAATGGTTATATGCCTAGATCTGAAGTATCTAGAAAATTAAAGAAGGTAGGGACACAATGTTATGATATAATGAATAAAGTGAATTGAAATGGTCTGTATCAATATTTTCTTTTACAGTTCCATACGGTTATTTTAATTTGAAATGGTGATATGAGGCATTGATTTAATGTGTGTGTATGTGGGGGTATAAGGTTGCGTTGGTTTTGTAAAAAATCCTCATTGTTGGATAAAGATTATAGTAAAATTTTCTTTTCCCGTACAGTGACTTTAACTTGCATGCCAATCTGTGGTATTGACTGATTGTGTTTTTATATGGGCAAGTAAGTTCCTGTTTGTGTGTAAAAAATAATCATTGATGGAAATAGATAGTAATAAAATTTTCTTTTTCCGTACAATAAGTTTAAGTTGCATGGTGATCTCAGGTATTGATTCATTGTGTTTGTATATTGGCAAGTGAGTTCGTGTTTGTATGTAAAAAATCATCATTGTTAGAAATAGATAGTAATAAAATTTTCTTTTCCCGTGGAGTAAGTTTAAGTTGCATGGTGATCTGAGGTATTGACATTGTGTCTGTATACTGGCAAGTAAGTTTGTGTTTGTTTGTAAAAAATCATCCTTGTTGGACATAGATAGTAATAAAATTTTCTTTTCCTGTACAGAAAGTTTAACTTACATGGCAATCTGAGGTATTGATTGATTGTGTTTGTATGTGGGCAAATAAGTTTGTGTTAGTTTGCAAAAAATCGAAACTGAAGGGAATAGAATTTTATTTTCCCGTACAGTAAGTTAAATTTGCATTGACGATCTGAGGTATCGATTGATTGTGTTTGTATATGGGCAAGTAAGTTTATGTTTGTTTGGAAAAATCATCAGTATAGAGAAGTAAACAAAAGAATAGAGTAAAATGAGAGTTCCTCAGTTCGCCGGGATGACTGAGAGAAAACATGATTGGCATCTATAAAGATAGACGGAGGTTACAGAGGCACCCAGCAGTTTAAAATGCAATATTGGACTCTTAAAAGCCTTATACAAAATAGTTAAATATTTAAAAGCAATTTAACTGTAAATACTATTCTCAGAAATGGATCTATTGCAAAAGTGAAATTAAAAGACTATTTAGGATTTGAAATTAGAATTAAAATCCCACTTGTGGTTGACCGTGGTTTCAGAGGAACTCAACATTTTTACGGACTTTTATAAGAGCTGGACAGTTTATTGATAAAAAAATTAGTTCATTTTGTAATAGCGATCTCAGAAATTTATCTGTTTGGAATATATGAGTATATTTGGTATGTGTTAGTATATGTTTGCTTCAATATAGTCATAGTTGCAAAGGTATTAGGAAGGGAATTCCAGAAATGGGATTTTCTTAGATCACCGGTATGATTCAGAGAATAGCTACAGAGCGACCTTAAAATTTAGAAGCTAATTAGGATTCAAATTTAGAATCCGAATCCTAGTCCTGGCAGACTGCGGTTAGAGAAGCACCCAATAACTTGAAAACCGACACTAGACTGTTTGAAACGTAAGACGAAATGCTTAATAGAAATTAGAATTTTATAAACATACTAGCTGAAAACCCGCACTTCGCTACGGAGTACATTCAAATTAAATACAACGGTCAATGTATGCAATTAATGCCAATATATATATATATATATATATATATATATATATATATATATATATATATATATATATATATATATATATATTTATATATATATATATATATATATATATATATGTATATATATATATATATATATATATATATATATATATATATATATATATATATATTTATTTTTATATATATATATATATATATATATATATATATATATATATATATATGTATATATATATATATATATTTATATATATATATATATATATATACACAGTGCGTCAAATAAGTAATAAGACTCGTCCCAGAGCACAGATTGTAAAGGCGCTGTGAGTGTAAATCCGCATGCGTCATAACGTCCATCGTCTGCTGGCACACTGCTAACAAGTTGTGCGCATTTCGTTAAGTAGTTGAGAGAAGGCGAGCGTTTATTGCAGAAGTGAATATTTTTCATGTTGATTTTTTAAGATGGAGCAAAGAGCTTTAATTAAATTTAACGGAAAACTTGGTAAAAGTACTTCGGAAATATACCAACTCATGAAACAAGTTTACGGTGACTGTTGTTTAAGTAGATGAAATGTTTTTGTGTGGCACAAACGTTTTTTGGACGGAAGAGATACGGTAGAAGATGATCAGCGTAGTGGAAGACCAATTTCATCTAGGAGACCTGAAGTTATTGAGAAAGTACGAAATTTCATAACAAACGATCGCTGTGCATCACTGAGAATGATGGAAGACTCTTTAAACATCAACAAAGATACAATTTGAACCATCCTGCATGAAGATTTGGCAAAACAAAAGTGTGTGCTGAATTTGTTCCATACACTTTAACCTCTGAGCAAAAAGCAATGAGAAGTGCACATTGCGGAGACATTATTTCAGCCGCTGAAAACGATCCAAACTTCTTGAAGTTCATTGTTACAGGTGATGAAACCTGGTGTTTCCAATATGATCCTGAAACAAAACGAAAAAGTGCGGAATGGAAGTCACCAAATTCACCACAAGCCAAAAAAACAAGAAAAGTTCCATCCAAAATCAAAACAATGCTCATTACATTCTTCGATAGTAAAGGTATTATCCACAAAGAGTTTGTTCCAACTGGACAAACAATTACAGGTCGATACTACGTAGCTGTTTTAAAGCGTTTGATGGCCAGAAATCGTCGCATTCGTCCAGACTATAGGACTGAAAGCAGTTGGTGTTTGTTACATGACTGCACCCAGTCACACCTGCCTTATTGTTACTCGATTTTTGGCAAAAAATAATGTTTGTGTGTTGAACCATCCACCGAATTCACCTGATTTAGCAACCTGTGACTACTCCTTATTCCCAAAACTTAAAATGAAGTTAAAAGGGTGGTATTTTGAGGATATTTCGACCATACAAGAAGCTTCGACGCGTGCTTTGCAGGTCATTCCACAAAGTGATTTACAACAGGCTTTCGATTCATTATTAAATCGCTGTAAAAAGTGCATTGAAGCCGGAGGGTCCTATTTTGAATAAAAAACCAAAACAGGTATTAATTTCTTGTTTCCATTTCTTTTTACAGACCCAGTCTTAAAACTTATTTGACGCACTGTATATATATATATATATATATATATATATATATATATATATATATATATATTTATATATATATATATATATATATATATATATATATTTATTTATATATATATATATATATATATATATATATATATATATACATATATATATATATATATATTTATATATATATATATATATATATATATATATATATATATATATATATATATATATATATATATATATATATATATATATATATATATATTAAAGTTTGATATTTAAAAACATAAAAAGAAAAAGTCAAAAACCGTACAGCAGCAGTAAGAACAATTGAAAAATCCCACAGAAAGAATACTAATATGGAGATGTACCTAAGTGACCGGGGGGAGTTGTGACCACCCCTCTCCGATTAAACATGTTTATGTGCCATGGCAACACTCTCGGTGGTCTGGTACATCCCCTAATAATAAAGCAGTGCCTTTAGCCAAACTAACAGCAAGAAAATAAGAAGTAGAACAATCTAACTAAAATGTACAACACAATAATGACAACAAAAAAGACACTATAAATGGAAAAGAATACTTAAAAAGAATATAGCCCAGAATTAACTATTGAGTTGATAACCAACTATAACAAATAAAATAGACAAAAGGAATGAAATAGAAAGCAGTTCAATCTATCACTATGTAAATTTAAACATTTAAGCCTTATAACCAACACATATTAAAGTGATCACAAAAAGAAAATGATTACACCAAGTCAGAATCTATACCTATACACTAGATCAATACAAAATACAAAACTAAATAGCTCAGGATAAATCCAAGTAACAATATATAAAAACAGGTGTTTAGAGGAAAAATGCACTCGCCTGTACACGCAAATATCACCCTCCATCACCTGAAGAACTTTTTTATATGTCTTAAGATTTTATTTCAATTTTGATTCAATTTTGTTAAAATAATCGATAAATGCAATCTTTCCTGGGTATTTTCAAAAAATTGCTAGTAATATTGATTAGAAAATTTTTTGGGAATTATTTTAGTTTAGCAAATTTTATAATTTCCCGTATACCATACACTAAATTATCTTTATCGCTGTTCAATTTATAGTTACGTAAGAATTGATTGACGATTACGTTTCTTTTAACATTTTTATGGAGGCATGTGTGCCATGATAGCATTTTGTTAATTGGAAATGTATAGCTATCGCGCTTATCGTATCCTCTATATTTTACAATTCCATCTTCACATCTCAAACATAAGTCCAAATAACTTATATTTTTATCCATATTTTGATCAGTTTCTAAAAGTTTGAGAGTCTTTGGAAAGAAGCACCCAATAACTTGAAAACCGACACTAGACTGTTTGAAACGTAAGACGAAATGCTTAATAGAAATTAGAATTTTATAAACATACTAGCTGAAAACCCGCACTTCGCTACGGAGTACATTCAAATTAAATACAACGGTCAATGTATGCAATTAATGCCAATATATATATATATATATATATATATGTGTGTGTATATATATATATATATATATATATATATATATATAATATACGACGATCAATGTATACAATTGATATAAAAAAATACATTTATAAAAAAATCGTAAGGGATATTTTATAGACAAAATAATGTAGAAGAAAATATTACAATTAAATGTAATAGGACATACTAAACAATATAGTACAGTTTTAGGATCACATCTTTTACTGTATTTTAATATTTTTTTGGATAATGTCCAATCGTCTGCTGCAATAGCAAGAAAAAAAATTTTTTTTTGTCTATTTCGTTGTTATCACGTGGCGATAAATTTATATAAAGTACCAGAAAAATAAATTACGTGATCAGCATTTAATAAATTAAATTCTAAAAATTAATCTTTAAAAATTCACCAAAAATCAGAAAAGGGAGGTAAAGATTCGAAAAAGATTTCATTTTAAAGGCATTTTTATGATTTTTATCGTAATATAAATTTTATAACCCTCAAATTATTATTTTAAATGCAAACTTAAAAAAAGTTACTAAATCAGCTTAAGAATTTCATTTTTAAAAATCTAAGAAGAATTTTTCAAAAATCTTTCTTAGTGCACCCCTACACCATAAGAAGAATTGCCATACAAAATTTCAGCCCTCTGGGTCCAGCGGTTTGGTCTGTGTGTTGTATGTCAGTCAGTGAGTCAGTCAGTTACGTAACTGTTTTATATATATAGATAGATAAATTAAAAATACAATGCACGATATGTCAAGACCAAAATCTTGGGTCGTTCAACCAAAGAAAGGGGAGAATTATGGGGGGATGAGAATTCAGAAAGTAGGATTTTCTCCGGTCTCCTGGATGATTCAGATGAGAAAACCTCTGCTGAAAATCTAAAAATCGTGTTCGAAACCCTTTTACCCCAGAAGGATAATAGTAGAAACTAAACAGGTAATTAAAACGTTTATTTATCTGATGATTTATGCATAATTAATATTCAAGTCCTATACACTTATTTGAAGGCCTTATTTGAATAGTGGGGAACTCCACTTTTTAAAATGGAGTTAGCCTCACTTTCATGTCCATACAAGTCATTTCTATTTTAATTTTAAACTGGTACATCTGCAGCTTATTTATTCTGCCAACAGAGGGCATTACAAATCAGACTTCAGCAGTCATTTCTCAGCACTCATTAGTATTTAAGATGCTGCATCTGAAAATGCACAAAAATGGAGTTGGACCACTATTCAAATAAGGCCTTCATTTAATGCAATATCTCAATCGGAATTTTTTTTCTTTCTTTTGGCCAATAGGCTTTATTATATAATCAATTTATTATATATTAGACCCTATACAAAAATCTATATATATAAAACAGTTCCATAACTGACGGACTGACTGACTGACATATAACGCACACACCAAACCGCTAAAGGGCTGAAATTTTCCAGGACGATTCTTCTTATAGTGTAGGGGTGCACTAAAAAGGATTTTTGAAAAATTCTTCTTAGATTTTTTAAAATTAAATTTTTAAGCTGGTATAGTAACTTTTTTTAAGTTTGCATTTAAAATAATAATTAGAGGGTTATAAAATTTATATCACCAGAAAGATTATAAAAATTCCTTTAAAATGAAATCTTTTTCTAATCTTTACCTCCCTTTTCAGATTTTTGGTAAATTTTTAAAATATTAATTTTTAGAATTTAATTTATTAAATAGTGATCAAGTGGTTTCTTTTCATTTTGTGATACTTTAAACTATTTTTCCATCACGTGCATAACAACGAAATAGACAAAAAAATATTTTTCTTTCTTGCTAATACGGCAGACGATTGGACATTATAAAAAAAAATATTAAAATACAGTAAAAAATATGTTCTTCAAACTGTACTATATTAACTGTACTATATTCTTTAGTATGTTCTATTAGATTTAATTTGAATATTTTCTTTTACATTATTTTGTCTATAAAAATATCCTTTACAATTTTTTTATAAATGCATTTTTTTGTTTTTTTACATCAATTGCATACATTGATAGCTGTATTTATTATAAATATATTTATACATATCTTTGGCATTAATTGCATACATTGACCGTTGTATTTAATTTGAATGTACTCCCTAGCAAAGTACCGATTTTCAGCTAGTTTTTCATAGAATGCTCATTTCAATCTTTTTAAAACACCCTATATATTAGAACCTATACTAGAATTATACATATAAAGTTATCGACAGACCATACATAATGTTCAAACCCTATCTATACTGATCATTATAAAAAAAGCACCTTTTTCAAAACAGTTTCTAGCCTTAAGTAAGTTGGACCATACTTTCTCTAACTAAATGGCTCTAAAAAATATATCTTGATGCCGTCAGATTTTTTTCCCAAACTATTTAAAGCACAAAAGACCGAGGAAGAAAACTTTTAAAAAGTTATCGAACAGTGACATATTAGGGGAGTCAGAAGATAAGCGGGGATACCCTTGGAGAATTTCCGCTCACCACTAACCTAAAAACATCCTCGATGAGTAACAGTCCGTTTGACAAGAACAATAGAATTTTTCTGACAGTCGAAGACAGCCATTTTAGGATTCCCCAGAGGCACCCGAAATATATTGGAAAAGTAGAAATATAGATTCTGGAATTTTGCTTTTTTTTATTTTTCAGTTCCGATTGAGGAAAATTCCAAATTTGGAATTTACAGAGACGTTCTTTTTTAAGTTCTATGAATTTGGGAACATAAATTTGATGTCACTTGCCTTTTGGGAAGTTGTTCTGGGGTTTGGTTTTTCTGGAGACAACTATTTTTTTTTTTTTTTTTTTTTTTTTTTTTTTGAGAAACGGAATGAATTTATATGATAAAATATTTGAAACAATAGTGCCTGGGTATGACAAACAGCACTTCTGAAGAAAGACATTTCAGAAATTGTTTTGACCACATGCTGAAAATCTGAAAATGTCTAGAATGAGACATCCATTAAAAAAGTTATTACTCGTAAAACTATTAAAAATTTTTATTTAAAAAAAAACTTCTGTCTTCTGAAACAGTCTGTTCGAGATAATAATAGATTTTAAATATGCACCAAGGATAAAATATTTTTATTTATTGAATTAAAATTTTGAATTTTTTTGTGATGGTTAACTATGTGATGGTTAACTTTGTGATGGGGTAATTTATTAAAATCGTAATAACTCGAAATATTATATGTCGAATTTAAAAATTTTTTAATTTAATTAAACAGAAATATATAGGTTTTAATTCTGATTCAGAATTTTTTAAAATATCGATATAAAAAATTAAAAATATTTAGAGTAAAAATTTAAAAAAAATTATGTAACTTATTTTTTAAAAATCATACTTTCAAAAGAAAATATTTTTTTCAAATTTGCTGAATCAAAATTGAAGTAAAAAAATTCAAAAATACATGTTCCAAGTGTGTCTTTAACGATTCTTCACTTATAGCAATTTAAAGACGAGAAATGGGGAAAAAATCCATCCTGCAGAAAAACGCATTTACAGGTTT
>OU015490.1:199794134-199891634 GCA_907164885.2 Dolomedes plantarius | reverse complement strand
TCGGTTTTGGGATTTTTTTTCCAAAAAAATTCAATGCGTAAGTAAATTAAGTAATTTTGAAAGGTCCGATATTAATCCAATTGCAGTAATGTTTTCAGATAAGATTTTGAGAAAGTTTCATGAAATTGATTTGGGATATTGAATTTTGACTAGGTTGTACATTTTCTTGAGGGTATCTTTTTACCCTTCCGCCATTAAAAAAAAAAACATGGCTCAGGTTTGGTTTCCCGCCTAACAGGAAATTCATCATTAGCAGCGGGAATTTCTTTCCTCCGGATTACGACAGTTTCCTAGGATAGAAAATTGGTTAGAGAGATTGATTCGATCATTAATGCTAGTTAAGTTAGAGTCGAGAGCAATTCGCTTTAGACTAACCCAAATTTAAAAAATCACATTATGTTCGATTTCGTTCAAAATTACCACATCACATTGCATACCAAGATTATAATATTTTATACATTACATATACAATGTATTTTTCATTTTCATAATAAAACTAAACTTTTGAATGTAGTTGACTTTTTTATGCGGCCCGCCTGCCTTGAAAAAATTTACCATGTGGCCCAGATGCTGCAAAAGGTTAAACACCCTGCTTTAAGCTCATCAGCCTGATTCAGAGGTTTAACTTTTTCAGATTTAGGAATATAATCAAAAGTGGGTGTAGAAGAAAATTTAAACGCACACTTACTGTGCATAAGATTAAAAAGTTCTTTGAGATTGGGGATGTTAAACGTTATTTTGAAAAAAAAGAAATTCATGTTTTCAAAAGTCCATAGTAATCACACATGGTTTCCATTACTTATTTCACTGACACATTGAATTGTGTTTTGTTTTGTTTTTTATTATTAAATTTTGGCATTATCTTTTGAGAATGTATTTTCGTTTTTATCAATGCAACTCTTGCAGAAGTGCCACGGACGGGTAAGGGTGACTCGGTAACGAATTTAACAATCCTTTCTACTGCTTGTGTGTGACATGGAAAATTGCTGAAGTCAGTACGTTGACTCTCCTGATCAGATTATTTTGCTTCCTAGTTTATAATCAGAAATATGCCTCGTTCTGTTACTTTAACATCTTTACGTACAATCATATCAATATAATCCTTGGCATCAAAGTTTATACGTTGAACTTAAAACTTTCCAATGCCCCCTTCATTTTTCAGTCCTTGCTTTTAGAATCCGGCGTAATCCAAGCTGTCTTACGTGGCTGCGATCAACTGATATCATACATAGGAGGAGATTTTCAGAAGCAGCAAAGTACGAATTTCTTTGAATGACTGGGTCAATTACATTTTTAAGAGTCTGATGGAGGTAACGTGAATAGCTTACAAGTTTCCACAAGTGCTTCGATCCATGGATATAAGATAGTTTCCGCTTTATGTGAAACGAAACAGATGCATATACTTACAAAATGTACTCAGTCAGTATTCGGAGATTTTTTTTGCAGTACATTCTGTTCCCACATACAAGTGAAGTATTCGGTTTGCTAATGTAAGCTATCATGAATAACAAAGTTTTCCTGGTTTTCTCATAGACAAATCAGAAGAGCACCTTCCAACAGAGATTGCATTAGACATTTCTAACAAATATTTTGGGTCCACACTTAAATCATCCTTAATTTCTAGTAATGGAATGCCATTTTCAATAGGTGATAATTCAATTACTGGAAGTTCATAGCAGTTTTCTAGTTGTTTACCTATTTCTCCTCCAAATTAGGACGTAGGCGCAGTTCATTTCCATGAAATAGACAAATCAACCACTGCAGTGGCCTTCTTAATTCCTTTTCAAATAAACGAACCACATCATTATTCAATCCAGTGTTCACGGCAGTTCCACCCATTCCAATTACAGTAATGTTTAAATTCTGGTTGTTGTCATTGAAAAATGCTATTATGCTATCTTATATACATTTTCCAGTGCCAGAAATCTGCTTCTGAAAATCTCGTCCTTTGTATGATATCAGATGATCACAGTCATGTAAGAGAGAGCTTGGATTACCCCGGAATCTAAAAGCAAGGGCTGAAAATGAAGGTGGCATCAAAAAGTTTTTATTTCAACGTATAAACTTTGATGCCAAGGATTATATTGATATGATTGAATGGAATGATGTTAAAGTAACAGGACTTCCTATGAAGAGGCATATTTCTGATGACAAACAGAAAGCAATTCAATGTGTCAGTGAAATAAGTAAAGCAAACCATGTATGATTACTATGGACTTTTGAAAAATATGAATGTTTATTTCAAAATAACACTTTGCCTTTAAAGACATTACATTAATATTTTTCTAAATAAATGTGATTTGTTTATTTTAACTAAGGTCCGTTAATTAAAAATTGTTTTTTTCATTCCAATGTGTATTATAAGAATATACTACTGTAAAATTAAGATGATGAAAATTGCGAAATTCTACAAAATCAGTTGTTCTGTAATGACATCTAAAAATTAGAAATACTTAGAAATACCTAAGTTTCTTGTAAAAATATTTTGAATATTTTATTTACAAAAAATATATATTATTAATTTAATATACCATAAAATAAACAGAAAAAAAGAATTTTATCTCTTTTCACAAAAATATCTATTTTGAAGCACCTGAAAAATATTTCAGTAGAGCAATAAAATTTTATATTCAATACCAAAAGGCAGCTTTTGAAAGCTATAGCATAATGAAATTTCAAACCATCTTTTTTTTCGCCTCGTCATACTACAATGCACTAGTGTCATCTGATTGGACATTCAGTTGCACGTGATTGAAAAGGCGCCATTAAAGATTGATTACAAGTTCGTTGAAATTAATCCACAAGTAAGTTTCATTCGTTAGTCTTAAATTATTGCCTTTAGATTTTATTTAACACCCTTACATAGTGAACATTATTCTATTTCTGTTATAAGATAGTGTTTTAATCCAAGTTATATATGAATTGACCATATTTCAGATCAAACTCTACTGAACTGAGTGTATTGAATTAGCAATACTTATGGCACTTACGAGCACTTTCGTATGTATAAATAAAAACATTTTGTTTCGGAATAATTTAAGATTCGTGTTTCAGTTAATATTTTAGATGGACAAAGGAAGTAAATGGACTCTTGTGAAAGTCTTAAGTATTTGCTAATTAAATTAATATTTAGAATTGTAATTTGTACGCACTATTTAGATTTTTATATCCTTTAGAAAGTATAAAATACATGACACAAATATCAATTCCAAATCTACATAGTTGAAAAATAAAAATGTATTTTCATTTCCAGTATAATATTTTCCATTTTATTTCTTTAAAGAAATTTGAAAGAAAATTATAATGAAATTTTTTTTAATATGTTAATCCAAATTAAACATTTTTTTACTACTGGATTGATAAATCAGTTACACATGATTCCTCCATAGTAAATTCATTCATAGTATTCAATGGTGGAAAAATTGTCCATTTTCCTATTAAATATATTTTACAATGTTCTTATTGCCAGGTATCAATAGGCAACAAATTATCCATGTCTAAATGTTAAAAGATGGATTCAAAAACGTTCCACATTATAAAAGATTCTAAAAATGAACTTGTAAATCATACAAAAGGATCTATTGAATTCCTTATCAAATTGTGTTTTGAGTAAACTTTATAAAATACACTGCATTTTATACATTATAAAGAAATAAAGAACAAATATTCTTAAAATTTTTGTGTTCATAATTTAAAAGAATGTATTTAGTATAATTATATATTTTAATTTAAATGCTAAACACTAATAGGTATTTTTCATGTATAATCTTAATAGCCTTAAAATATAATTTTTTTAAAATTCTATTTATAATGTTCTATGTGTACACTCAATTGCTATATATGTATATGTTATTCCTACTGGGTAAAATTTCTTTATGTCTATCGAGAGCAAAGATATATTCAAAATTTCAAAACCAGATCAAAATATTGTTTAATCAGTATCCACATGTCAAGTAAATATTGAAACAATAGCAAATATTGGAGCATTTTTTTATCTTGAATATCTCATTAAATAAAAAGCTTATTTAAGGAACATTTTGAATTTCAATTGCTATTAATCAATATTTTGAACTGGCTTTGATATTTAGATTATATTTCTACTCTCTCTGAAGATATAAAATAAAACAATTTCACTCTTTAGGAATAACATAATGGTGCATACTTTTTGCAACTGAGTGTATATATTCTTGCAATTGAGTGTATATATATTTTCAAGAATTATTAATTTTTGTATGTATGTGAACTCCATTGTATTCCTGAATTCATTCAAAGAACCTCTGGAGTAATGAGAAGTTTAGAGTTTTAAATTTGTGTCAATATAGATGCCACGTGCATTTAATTTTCTAATTTGTATCGTGTTTGAAATCACTTTTATCAGTGTTATTAGAGATGATGGCAGTGAAAATTATTCCAAAATAGACTATTTAGATACATAAATTGTTTCTTAACTTATTAATTTGCATTCCATGTTTTAAATTATATATTTATAAGTATATAGATTTGTAGATTATCAGAATGTGTACATACAAAAAATTGCTTTATTGTAATAGATATTGTACGATAAGAGTTTTTATAAATCTGAGAATGTTCTCAATAACTATCTATAAGCTGTTCATCTCTAAAGGTCTTTTGGAAATTATTTTGTTGTCATGCTGTGCAAAATAAATGTGAACTTATTGGCTTAATATATATATATAAAGGATAAAATTAGTTTCTTTTCCCCTTTTTATATTAGTGATAAGCAAGTTTATAAAGAACTCTACTTTTCAATACTTCTTGGTTTGATAAAACATTAAATTTTTATTATGGCATTATAAGAAAATATTGGTTTTTTTACAGAATTTTGAAAATGGAATCTATTCAGAGCTTCAGGCTTGAAAGACAAATACCACTTGGATCTCATAACCTGCGTAAGTTTTTAACGCCACTGAGCCTACCTTTTTTATTCTCGAGATATACTTTTATTTTCAGCAGTGGACTTGTGGCCCAAATCACTGTTTTTAATATTTTTTAGATTTATTTTTAACTAATTAAATTTTTTCTATGAAAAAAACTAAAAATATTTATTAAACAACTAAAAATTTCAAATTAGTTTTTTTAACTTAGACGCTAATCTGAACTTTCTCATAAACTTTGGTCTCAATAATTTGTGGATAGAATATTGATTTTCTTTATTTATTCTTTTTTAACTGTGAAGCTTGTTGTTAAGGTTTTAGGTGAGTGAGAAAGTGCAGTCCGGGGATTTCAGTTAAAACGACTCTTGTGAAAGACTTTAACTCTTGCCAAAAAAAGAGATTTATATTATAAAATTATAAAATGCCAAGGTTTATTTAGAAAATATAAAATGTGTTCATAGACAAAGTTTGTTTATAAAATTGTAGATAAGACATCCATTGTGAGTTGTGGTTTATTATATCAAAATGTGTGTTTGATAAGTGAATGAAATAACCCTTTCTTAATAATGGAATAGAACTCCTGTATAATCAATGAATTCACGGATACAAGATACAGTTCCAAAAAGCAAAACGCCTGGTTTACAGAGTCTTTTATAATAACAGAAAAATGATATTTATATTATGAAAATGTGAAGTGCCAAGCTTTATTTATTCTTAATGGTTAACATTAAAATTTTAAAAATATTTTTAGAATTTCCTGATAAGTTGTTAGAGGTTCGTTGATAATTCATTACAGAAGTAGTAAAAAGGAAATTGCTTTTGGATGTATTAGATCATTAGTTAATGGGCTAAGTAATTTTAAATTTTGGTAAAATTTAATTTTATGCATGCCATAAATTTTTCTCTCTGTTAAACATGTTTATTCCATTTTAAGTCTTAATACTTATATAAAGAATTTGGATTAAATGAAAACAGTAATGAGTGATGGTGAAAATGTATTAAATGTGGTAATTGAATTGCTTGATGTTCTAAGACATAAAATTTCTGATCATCAAAATACAATAATTGACTTCTTGACTGAACAACTGACTTTATTATTAAACAATATCCTATTTTGCTACCCCCCTTGTTTAAGTATATAATCATCCTTCAAATCCTAATAGACCATTATTTTATATTTTTGATCCTGTACTAAATTTGTACTAAATTTTTTAAAATTCCACTGAGCATCTTGTTTAGCTGTTTAAAAAATGGGGGGAAATGCATTGTAAATTGTCTTTACTTTCTCAAAGTTTCATAATTAAATATGTTGATAAAGTTGTGCCTGAAAAATAACTCAACTGATTCTGAACATCAGTTGGAGTTTTATGGAAAGCCAAATTATATGGAAAGTTATACAATAGTTAGTTGAAATTGTTTCTTGGAAGTTTTGCGAGGTAGTAATCTAGTTCATGTATATTAAAGTCTTATTTAAATATTGTGCTAAACATATTCAGCACATTGAAAGTCTGATTACTTCTCAACTTTTAATCACCAGGCAATTTTTGGTATTAAATTATATGCTCAGTGCATATTCCATTATGTGTAATTTTCACTTAATCTGATTTGAAAATTCATGTGAGGAGAAATTTTTGGTTCAGTTAAATCAGAAAATTGTAGAAAACTTTTTAAAAAGTTGGTTTTTTCCCATTTTTTTCAAACTGTGACACTGAAAATACCGATTATGTCTTTAGCCCTAACATAGTTTTTAACAATGATATGATCCATAACAAAAATTCGATGCTACATTTTTTTTTCTTCTTTTATTTATATTACATTTATTTTCCTCATTGTATAACTTTTTGAATACTACTCAAACCAATTCTATTGTTACTCAATTTCAAAAAATCATATTTCAAATTTTAAGGATCGATCGGTAGTCAATGCGCTGAGAAGGGCCCTAGCTGAATTCAATTTGTATCCGTCCCAAATGTTAGAAGCATGCTATATTTTTTTTCTTCTTTTATTTATATTACATTTATTTTTCTCATTGTATAACTTTTTGAATACTACTCAAACATCAATTCTATTGTTACTCAATTTCAAAAAATCATATTTCAAATTTTAAGGATTGATCGGTAGTCAATGCGCTGAGAAGGGCCCTAGCTGAATTCAATTTGTATCCGTCCCAAATGTTAGAAGCACGCTACACCTATGGTCCAAAGTATACATGTAAGGGGGTCATACTACCTTTTTTATTTCACTGATAAGCAAATAGACGAGTGCTCTGCACTAAAATGTTTTACTGATCTTGTTGAGAAGTATTGGAGAGCACGTGCACTGATTGCATAGGTGCTATTTTTGGTAGTGTGTGGCATTTGTAAAATAAATAAATAAATAATGAACTCTGCTTTTCAATGCTTCTTGGTGTCACAAATCACTCTAATTTTTATTATGGCATTGTAAGAAAATATTGGTTTCATTACAGAATTCTGAAACTGGAATCCATCTTCACATTGTGATTTCCATGAAAAGATTCCACAACTCACTTGGCAGTGTGCTCGATTCATAATCTGTAAGTTCATTTTAACCTCACTGAACCCATTTTTTTTTTTATTCTCTAGATATCCTTTATTTTTTTCAGCAGTGAACTTGTGGGCAAAATCACAAAGTTGATAATATATTTTTTTAAAATTTATTTTTTGTACTTAAATTTGAATTTTTCTATGAAAAACCATAAAAAATATTTTTATTACATAATTCTTAATTAATAAACAACTCAAATTTTCAAATTTCTCTTTGTATATTTTATACGCTAATCCGAACATTTTCATAAACTTTGGTTGCAGTAATTTGTGGATTGATATTGATTTCCTTTATTCATTATATTTTAACTGGCAAGCATGTTATTAAAGTATTAGGTATGTCTGAAAGTGCAGTTCAGGGACTTCAGTTAACCGTGACTCTTGTGAAAGTCTTTTATCATAACTGCTTACCAAAAAAAATTTTATATTTTTATATTATAAAGATATAAAATGCCAAGGGTTATTTTACTCTTGATAGTTAATGTTAAAAATTTTTTAATTTAATTATCAGAATTTCATGAGAAGTAGTTAGAGGTTCATTCATAATTCCTTACAGAAGTAATAATAATAATAATATTGCTTTTAGATGTATTAGATTATTCGTTGATGAGCTAATAGGTAGTTGAATGTCATTTGGAATACTAACTTCTGCCTAGTATTTAATTTTATTATTTCATTGTCAAATTTTGGTGGAGATCTGTCACATAAAATATATTTTTGTGAGCAGCTGTTATTATAAAGTGTAAGGATAAGGGCAGTAAAAAAATATTCCAAAATATATTATTTAGGTTCAGTTAATTATTAAATAATTGTTGACTATAATAAGGTTATGTTTGCAAGTGTGTAGGTTTTTATATGGTGTATTATTTGGTTTATCTAAGTTAAGTTGAAAAATGATGCAAGCATACAAAGATTGACTGGCTGTCAATGTTGAGTGCAGTAGCATAGATTATTTTACAAAGTGCAATAAAATACTTTTAACTTTTCAAACCGAACTTCTAACCAAAATTTTAAAAAAAATTTAATGAAACTTTTAAAATTGGAAATATTTTCATGGATCTAAGGAATGGAACATAACACCTGTATTGTCAACTAAGTCATGGATAAAAGATGCAGCCCTAAAAGCAAAAGGCCTGGTTTCTGTATACTTTTATAATAATCATGTTACAACAGTATACAGAAACCAGGCTTTTTGCTTTTAGAACTGAATCGTTTATCCATGAATTTGTTGACTATACGGGTTTTCTATTCCATTGTTAAGATCTGTGAAAATACTCTCATTAGCAAAATATTTTTTTAAAAACTTAAATTTGGGTTAGAAGCTTGGTTCAAAAAGTCTAAGTGTTTTTTCACGCTTTATAATATAATCTATGCCATTTCACTCAACATTGACAGCTAGTCAATATTACCCACCTCATTTTTCAAATTAACCTAGACTAATCAAACAATATATCATAACAATTGTTAATAATTACTGAATCTAAATAGTATATTTTGAATAATTTTTTACTGTGGTTATCCCTAATAACAGCTGCTCACAAATAAAAAAAATATTTTATACACAGATCCCCACCATAATTTGACAATTAAGTAACAAAAGATATGCTCTATTAAAATACTATGCAGAAGTTAGTATCCCAAATTACTTTCTACCACAATTTTTGTAAAACCAATTACTGTGAAAGCTACATCATATAATAAATGTTTACTTTATTCATTATTATAGTAATAGATTAGTTGTTAAAGAGTATTCACCCTTTTCACTAAATTTCTCAGTACAGTAAGACATTCAATCCTGTCAATTAAATGATTAGTTATTACAGATATAAATAAAATAGATTAGAATGCCTTGATAGAGTACAATAATTGAAAGCTGACTGAGAGACTTGAGATGACAACAAAATTTTCTTTTCACTATCGAGAATCACTCTCACGTTGAAAGTAAAGAAACACAAGAATGAAGATTGAATACTATATAAAATCTTAAATTTCTAAATCTGACCCAGCATCTGTATTAATGCTCTCTATGGCATGTTGTAATCAAATTTAGAAATTTAAGATTTTGTATGCTAATGTTTTACTTAGCATTCAATCTTTATTCTTGTGTTTCTCTACTTTCAACAGCATTATTGTCAATAGTGAAGAGGAAATTTTGGTGTCATTATAGACAAGTCTCTGATTCAGCTTTCAACGTTGAGCTGAAATTATGCTCAACATTAAAAACTTAATTGTACTCTTATCAAGGCAATCTACCCTATTTTATTTATATCTATAATAACAAATTAATCGACATGGTTGGATTTTCTACTGTACAGAGAGAAATTTAGTGAAAAGGGGAATACTCTTTAACAAATATTTTATAACTATTTTCTATTAGTATATTTATTTAATCAAGTAAATATTTTTTACATGATGTAGTTTTCACAGTATGTAATTGGTTTTACAAAAAAAATGTGGTAGGAATTTACTTCTTGGAAGTAGTTATCAATAAAATGACAACAGATTTAAAACTGCACTCATGTGTTGGGTGCTGTTTGTATCAAGTTTTTTTAAACCCCTGTCTCAGAATTTATATTTCCTAATTGGATTTATTTAATTCTACTTTATCAACAATGAATTTTCAACTACTTTCAACAATCAACTATTTTTACAACAATAAATTACCCTTTAATGTACAAAACTATGCAAAAAATAATTTTCTTATCTGCAGAGCATTTACTAACTCTACATAGAAAAATAATTTAAATAAATTCTTTTGATTCATAAATTATATCTGGGGATGGGAGTCATTTTCCTTTCACATAAATTTATGAACTGATTTTCTCTTTCTTTTTTTTCCCTAGATGCTGTAAAGATGGAGCCAGAGGTACAGCGAAAGGATCCTGTTTTGTAGAAAATATAGAAAAAAATTGTGTAAATGTGCTATGTACTTTCTAAATAAACTATTTTTACTTTAAACCAGCTCTTTTCTGTATTTAAAAACATGTGTGTGTATAATTTTTCTCGAAATTACAATAGAAGATATTACTATCATAGTACTATTTCTCAAAAATAGTACTATCAAGTGTTGGATATTAAGTCCAATATAATAGAAAAGAAAATATTTTTTTAAAATGACATAAGAATTTAATGAATTACTCTTTAATTCACAAAACTATGCAAAAAATAATTTTCTTATCTGTAGAGCATTTATTAACTCTACACCAAAAAATAATTTAAATAAATTCTGAGCAAGTTTTCACAAGCTCACAAAGATGGGCTTCATCATACACACTACACATTACTCAGGTTTGAAGAATGTATCAAATTTATGTTTATAAATTTATCAAATTATGTTAATAAATTTTATACTGGGGAAGTACAAATTTTTTGGGTTAATTATTAAAGTAGTACTGTTTTACGTACTATAATCTCATTCTAAATTTAAAAAAACAAACTGTAACCTTAGATCGAGTGGAAAGATGATTTAGCTTTAATGGTTGGTATTAATGTTATCTAACTTTCAAATTTGGGTAAATGTATCTTAATGCAAAATGAGGTTTTGTTCTAACAAGTAAACTAGTGATTCATATACAAATTTTTAGGTAATAACAAAGATCAGTATTTGGTAATACCTAAAAATACATAAGGCAAAACTGGAAAAAATGCTAGAAATATGAAGGCAAAAAAAATAATAAAAGTGAAAGGGTTGATATCAGAGGTTAATCGTCAATGAAATAAATAATAATAAAAAGCATATAAACAAAAGGGTCCTACGTAAAACTTAGAAAAAATGCCGGCGGTCCGATTCTGGTAGAATGCTGGCATGATGCCCGGACCTACGGCACATTGCTGTTTACGAGATGGGTAGATGACGGTATGTCGACACCAATTATTGCTCCCGTAACCGGCCCGTCAACCTCCGGTTACGTTCCGGCTATCTGTCCGCATCGATGGCTTAATCGCGGCTGCCTAACGGTTCGTAGTCGGATGAACGATGGCTCGAATCCTACCGGAAGCGGCCCGGCAGTCGACGGGGTAGTCGCGGGCGAGAGGACACAGCCGTGACGGAAACGATACTGACCTAATGCGCCGGCCCGGCAGTGGTGAAATCGGCTGGCCGGAACCTTCCGACCCCGGCCCGATGCTTCTGTGTTTGTTGGGTATATATATGTATGTATGTATATATGGGGCATTTATGGGGACAGAAGAAAAAAAAATGGTCCTTTGAAATAGCCAAAAAATCGATCTTTTGTTTTTTAAATTAATTGAAACCGGGTTTTATTCTGAACAATTTGGTACCATTATTTTGTGTTACGATAGTTACATCATAAGATATTAAAATAATTGTGAATATCCAAATAGTGATTTTTACACAAAATTTGAACTTTAATTACACTTAACTCAAAACATGATTTTCTGACTTTACGCGCATGATATCTCAAAAACTAGTGAAGATAAATGTTTAAAATTTTCTAAAAAACTTTAATGTTAACCTTCGACATAAAATTACCTAAAAGCTTAGAGTTATTTTAGGTAATGCAAATTTTACTAAAGATTTTATGAGAAAATTTTTGTAAAAAAAAATTTAAACTAATTGTTAATTATAAGTATTAAAAATGAAGGTAATTAAACGATTTTAGGACAATGTGTTAAGCTAAACGTCTTCTTTATATTAAAGAGTGTTTCCTGTTAATAAGTTAAAATTAACATCGTTTATCATGTAGGCAGTGGCAAATGGTAATTATTAAAATAGGAAAACAATGTGCTACTTAATTACGGTTTCTTTGTTAATTTAAATAATTTACATCAATCTGATATTTTTGTTGCAACAAGTTGTATTTCGTCTAAATAGTTCAGAAATTTTCATCAAATTTTCACCATTGTTAAATTTGTTACAAATTATGAAACATTTTTCGCACGTCAAAGGGCAACTATAAGGGGATATAGTCGAACCGCGTTATAACGAACTTCAAGAGAATAAAGGTTTTGTTCGCTTTATCCGGTGGTTCGCTATATCCGAACCGTAAAGAAAAATATTAGATTAAATTTAAAATGCTAGATTTCAGAAAATGTATAACTCACTAGTTGCAATGTGCATTCAATAATAATGTATTAAAAAATGATTAAAACTGTTAAAAATGATCATTAAGGAATTAAATCGACTAAAATCAATTAGTCGACACAATACTAATTAAATTACGTATAATATGAAAACGACGGGACCAAAATTTTCGCTCGTTATATCCGTGAGTTCATTATATACCGGGTTCGCTATAACGCGGTCCTATTGTAGTATTTAAGTTTAGCACTTAAGTACAATCCCCTTAAGTGCTAAAAACTTGATTTGAGGTTTTCATTACGCACCAAGATGTTATTGACTAAATTCCTATTTCTTTCTCTGGTAAACAACGCCAAGGCATACTACTCAATTTAATGAAAATAGAACTTGAGAAAGGCAGAAGAGAATGCCTGTCAAAGTGATAACAGTGGCATTTTGGTGCTAAAAACTTGGTTCGATATTTTACATACTCATCAAGGAGTTACTGATAAAATTCATTTTTTCCCTCTAGTAAACGTTGCCAAAGCATTGCCATACTGCTTGTTACACTACTTATTGGAAACAATGGAGAACTCTAGAAAGGCAAAAACTCCTGTCTGTCGAAGTGATAACAATGGCATATCTGTGCTTAAAACTCGTTTCGAGATTTCAAATACGCAGAAAAGTGTTACTAATTAAATTCATTAGTTTTTTTCCTTCGTGTTTGAAACATCACAAAGGCATTTATTGCAAATTTTGGTGTTGTGGAAAAGGAAAGAAACATAAATCTGTCAAAATGATATCAATAGCACTTTGGTGCCAAAAAAACCTTGATTCGAGATTTTAAATAGCCACCAAGGTGTTACTGATGAAATTCATTTTTTCTCCCTCCAGTAAACGTCAACAAAGCATTGCCATACTGCTTGTTTTACTACTTACAGGAAATATTGGTGAACTCTAGATAGGCAAAAACGCCTTCGTGTTTGAAATTCCACCAAAGCATTTATTGTACTGGTGTTGTCCTGGAAAATTTTGTTTCCCCTGAAAAAAAGAAAAAAATACGCAAATCTGTCAAAGTGATGTCGATAGTATCTTGGTTTAAAAAAAAAAGTTATTCGAGATTTTAAATATGCACTATGGTGTTATTGATTAAATTCATTACACTTTCTTCCTCCGTTAAATGTCACCATGGCATCGCTATACTGCTTGTTTTATTGAAAATTTGGGCGAATTTGAAAAAGGCGGAAACTCAAATCTGTCAAAGTGATAACAATAGCACCTCAAAGCTAAAAATCCGGTTCGAGGATTTTAAATACACACCAAAGTGTTGTTGATTAAAATCATTATTTTTTTTCTTTTGTTAAAGGTCGCTAAGGGTATATTACATGTTTCGTTGCAAACTATGCTAACTTGAAAAAGGCAGAACCGAGATTCTATCAAAGTGGTAACAATAGCAACTTACTATTACTAAAATTGTGTATTTGGTTATTTATATGAATTACTATTCATTAATCTCCAATAATGCAGTTTAATGTATATGTACTTATAATAATTATGCACACTACATTGTTTTCTCACTATTCTATTATTTGATCAATCCAGTTCCAATATTTTCTCTCCGTCTTATTAATTACTCATTAGAGCTCTTACACTTTCTCTATAAACAAGCTTAAGCCTTAAAAAAATTGTTTCTCTTAACAAAATTGTTTCACTTACACTTTGAAATTATAACTTTACTATAAATTTTTATTCTTATACATTACAGTGCTTGAGTGCCATGAACCTCAGAGCTTAATGATGCTAATAGATTAAGCATCATTAAGCTCTGAGATTCATATAAATTTGAATTACACCTACGTTTGTGATTAACACTTTCAATATAAACCAGTATTCCTAATAATAATAATAAAAATAATAGTAATAATAACAATAACAACAACACCACCACCACCACCAACAACAACAACAACAATAATAATAATAATTATTATTATTATTATTTTTATTATTATTATTATTATTTTTATTATTATTATTGCTATAATTATATCTTAATTATAATATAATAATATGTAATAATATTAATACTAATAAATATTATGATCACTATAATTATTGTTATTATTATTAATATTATATTCATTAATAACGATTATAATTATATAAATTATTATATACATTATTCTACATTATATATATATAATAATAAAGTAATAATAATAACAACAATTTATTATTATTATATTATTATAATTATTATTATTGTTATCATCATCATCATCATCATCATCATCATTAATATTATTATTATTTCTATAAATATATCCTAAGTGTAATATAATAATATATAATAATATTAATACTAATAAATATCATTATCATTATTATTGGTATTATTACTAATGTTATTTTCATTAATAATTATTATAAGTATATAAATTATTATATACATTATTATATATTATTTATATATAATGATAAAGTAATAGTATTTATAACAATTAATTAAATTAAAATATTAATAATAATAATAATAATTATTATTATTATTATTATTATTATTATTATTATTATTATTATTCTATTATTATTCCAAGAGATAGTGTTGCATCATTAAGCTCCCTTGACATTCCATCCCTTGACATTCGATTATTCCAAAACAAAAATCTATGGAAAAATATATTAATGTCTTAGCTTCTTTATCTAATGCATTTCCTTCTCAAAAACAGTTGGACATCGTTATACATAGTGCTTATAAGAGCAGTTCTCCTATAGCCTCCGCAAAATTCCGGAATTTCTATCCCTTGCCGTCTAACTCTCCCCAAGCGATATTTAATACATGCAAAGAATTTGCCAGAAAGCGTGCGATCGTTTTACTATTTTATCTTCAAACTCCTCCTCCAATTTATTGCTTTTTTATCTGCTTTGTCATATAACATTATTAGACCCGAAAGATATACGAAACCGTTCATTTCGCTATCGCCTTTTTAAAGTTTTTTTTTTTTTTCCCCGGGACTGACTGAAGCGTTGCCAATCTGTCGACATCAAATTTAGCCGTTATGATCCATGTCAATTTGTATTTGTGTAACCATTTGGCAGCGGAGCGAGAACATGTCATCTGTTATTCTTGGAGGACGGGGCTGATACGAGATATCGGAAACGACGTTTTATGATGGCGGGTCATTTATGTTTATTTGAAAGCGCAATTACTGATAGCCATTAAAGCAAATGGAGTCTGCTGATGTCCCACGATAGGGCGATTCTCTTTCACAAAAGATAGGTGATTAATCGATGATTTAAAACGATTCAAAATTGCTTCATCTTTTCGTATAGAGGGAATCATTGAACATTCATAGTTCTTCTTTGTAGGAGGAAAATATTATGAACTCAGGAGATATAAATGGGATAAAATATTTATGTACGTAAGTATTATGAAAAAATATCTATCTAACCATCTATCTATCTATCCAGCTATATCATACTTATCTATCACTCAATTTATAAGTCAATAAGCATATGCCTTATACACAGATATTTATATCTATATCTATATTTACCTTTCTCTCTCTCTCTGTCTCTCTCTGTATATATATATATATATATATATATATATATATATATATATATATACAGTCAAACCCCGGTATAGCGAACCCGATATATAACGAGCTCATGAATATAACGCACGAAAATTTTGGTTCCCCTGTTTTCCTATTGTATGTAATTTAATTAGTATTGTCTCAGTTTAATATAATCTATTTTAGTCGATTTAATTCATTAATAATTATTTTTAATATATTTTATCATTTTTTAATACATCATCATTGAATACACATTGCAACTAATAAGTTATACATTTTGTGAACTCTGGCATTTTTCTTAACGGATCAGATATAGCGAACCACCGGATGCAGCGAACAAAACCTTTGGTCCCTTGAAGTTCGTTACAACGGGGTTCGACTGTATATATATATATATATATATATATATATATATATATATATATATATATAATGGGTATATCACAAAAAACGAATGCGTTATGCACGCACAAAAAACAGCCTTGAGAACGGCCAACAAAAACACGGTGATGGTACCCATGTGGAAAATATGCAATCCAAATAAAAATTGTTTTGTCCGATGTGTATTCTTAACTGTGATTGGTGTTTTGCCTCTGTCATATGCAAATTTCCTCCGTGGGCGGACCCTATCGTGTTTTTATAGGCCGTTCGCAGAGCTGTTCTTTTTTTGCGTGCAGAAAGAGTCCTTTTTTTGTGATACACGTACCTTTCCAACGATGTTAAGGGTTTTCGCATGCGCTGAGCACTTGTGTCGGGAAAAATTGGGCGTTACCATTCAAAAATTTCGATTTTCTGTACCTATAACCGTACCCGTGGGCACGACTTTGTTGCCGTTCACAGAATCCCGAGCTCATACCTTTGAATAACTATATCTGAAATCTCATCTCGATCGCTTGAACGGAGCGGTTGCTAGAAGTTTTTTTATGACCACCCTGTATATCTACCGGGTGGCCATAATTAAACTGACAGTGCTCACAGTGTTCTGTAGTGCGATCTATTTGCGAGAATGACGCCACATTTTGTAGGAAGATTAAACAAGACAGGGGACGAAGGATTCCGCGAAAAAAAAAATTAGTTCCAAAAGTCACCACTAGGGGAATATTTGGCGCTGTGTCATAGAAAATAGAGTGTTAACAAATGCAAATTAATACGGAATAAAATTACCTTCTATTATGCACATTTTCTTATTTAGTTCAAGTGCAATATGGCAACACTTTTAAAAAAGCGTAAAATCTACATAAACACCGATAAAGTCTCGTGATCTGCAATATCACGTACGCTGAGCAGAAGAAGAAGTTCTTTATTAAAATTTCAGGTTACATCCATTGGCACAGTGCCAGATACTTGGGTTATAAAAGGCAATGTGTTACGCTTCGAATCAATCGGATTGAAAGTTTATGTGCAATGTCTCCTTCTTTAGTCGAGTGTCAAATTCTTTTACCTCAACCAGTGCAACGCGTCAGCCGCTCTTCGTGCTTTTAGAACACACAAAAAAATGCGTAAAGGTAACGGTCCTGTGTCAGTTAATGGGCTAAAAGCAATGGTTGCGACGTTTGAGAAAACGGGTTCTCTGAAGGTTCAGTCAGGCAGAGGACGAAAACCTGTACCACAGGATACAATCGAAGCAGTTGCCACGGCGATTGTCGACAGAGGACCAGACAATATTGCTGCCACCTCTAGCGCTCGTGGATTAGCTCGGAATATGGATATGCCTTACAGTACGGTATGGAAAATCTTACGAAAGATTATCAACTTCTATCCGTACAAGATCAGCCGTGTACAGGAGTTACTGTACCCCGACCATGATAAGCGATTGACTTTAGCTCTCACCTTTCTTGCCAGAATGGAGGTGGATGATGCTTGGCCGTGGAAAATCTTATGGGAAGACGAGGCCCACTTTTACCTGCATGGAACTGTGAATACCCAGAACTGCCGAATTTGGGATGACAAATCACCACATGCAGTCACAGAAATTCCCTTACATTCACCAAAGGTAACTGTTTGGTGTGGGTTCACAGCGGAATTTATCGCAGGTCCATTCTTCTATGAGAACATTACCCCGACAGGACCGGAAACCTGTTCTGTTACCGGAGAGAAATATCGCCACATGTTGAACAGCTTTGTCATTCCGGCACTTCAGCAAAGACAATGCCTGGGGGAAATCATTTTCATGCAAGATGGAGCCCCTCCACACGTTGCTGTACGGGTGCAACAGCTGCTACGACAGAAATTCACAACAGAAAGAGTCATTAGCCGCTACTTTCCATCTGCATGGCCACCTCGGTCGCCTGATCTTACCCCATGCGACTTCTGGCTATGGGGTTACCTTAAGTCCAAGGTCTATCAAGGAGTGGTCCAGGACCTGGCTACGTTGAAGGATAACATATCACGGACTGTACGGGAGATTCCTGCAGACATGTTACTTTCTGCTGTTGTGCATACTGTGCACAGAATGCAATATGTGGTCCACAACAACGGCAGCCACATTGAACCTCATTTCAATGCAAAATAAAAGGTAATTTCTGTATTGATTTGCATTTGTTAACACTCTATTTTCTATTACACAGCGCCAAATATTCCCTTGCGGTGACTTTTGGAACTAATTTGTTTTTTCGCGGAATCCTTCATCCCCCGTCATGTTTAATCTTCCTACAAAATGTGGCGTCATTCTCGCAAATAGATCGCGCTACAGAACACTGTGAGCACTGTCAGTTTAACTATGGCCACCCGGTATATATATATATATATATATATATATTAGACATAGTTGTAAGTGAAAACCAGTATAAGCCATAAACCACTACAGCTAGGAACCAAAGATATGAAAAGATAAGTGAAAAATATGAATAGAAAAGTGAATAATAGGTTTTTAGACAGTACCTTGTCATCAGCGGTGCCAATACTGTCTAAAAACCAATGGATTGTTTCTAATAAGTATATATATATATATATATATATATATATATATATATATATATATATATATATATATATATATATATATATATACATACATATATATACATACATATATATACATACATATATATACATACATATATACAGGGTGTCCCATAATGATTGGGACAAACTTCAAGGGTAGGTAGGGCATGTCAATTGGATTCAAAATTGCATAGCAACCCATGGTCGCAAACGTCATGGAAAAGTGGTATCGGAGGTACAAGAAATGAAGGCCTACAAGACAGAGATTATCAGAAATATTTATTGTTCATAAATATTACATATGCTGTGGTAGATGATGCCATTTTAAAAGGTTACAAAAGATGCTCAAAGTTTCCACCATTACAAGAGATGCAAGCTTTACAGTCATGGACCATGGATTGGCGGACGCGTTCGAAAACACCTGGATTTGCTTGGACCTGGTTGTCTGGCCCCCATGTTCTCTGGATTTAAGCTGTCTGGATTTTCTTTCTTTGAGGTATACTAAAAGGTGCTGTGTATAAGACACATGTCGAATATGAAATGGATCTGGTTGCAAGAATTGTTTGCGCTGCTGCAGATATCCAAGCAAATCCAGGTGTTCTCAATCATGTCCGCTAATACATGATCCGTCGCTCTCTTGTAATGGTGGAAACTTTTGGGTGGAGCTTTTTTTGAAACCTTTTGAAATGGTGTTATCTGCAACAGCATATGCAGTATTTATGAGAAATAAATATTTCTGATAATCTCTGTCTTGTATTCCTTCATTTCTTGTACCTCTGATACCACTTTCCCATGACGTTTGCGACCATGGGTTGCAATGCAATTTTGAGTGTCCTTTTGACATGCCCTACCTCCCTTAAAGTTTGTCCCAATCATTATGGGACACCCTGTATATCTATATGTATATCTAACTATCTATCTATCTATATCTATATATATATATATATATATATATATATATATATATATATATATATATATAATATAAATATATACAGATAAACTATTCTTTGAAAAGGAAAATTCAAACATTCAATTCTGTCTACTACTACCAGTTTTCGTTCACATTAAATTTCGAATTTCAAAATTACTGCTGTTTTCCTGTTTGATGAGTTCGAAATTTCTCGGTTAATGAGGTTGTCATTTCCAATACCGAATAGTTAGTGAAGCAGAAAATTCCACGTTTACCGCCCAAATGCTTGAAATAGTTTATAGTATAAACCAGGAGTGGCATCGGATTCTCTCCAAATACAAAAGTTGCAGCCTTTGTTCAAATCTATGCATAACAAGGTGTGCATTGAACCGAAAATAGAAATTAACATCAATAAACGTCAGTTTTGGAATGTATTAAACAATACTTTCACATTTAAAATCACCTATTTAGAAGGAATTACATAGAAATAAAAGGAAGTTCTTATTTTTCATTCTTCTTAAACCATAATATTTGTCAAAAATTATTTGATTCGTGGATAATTTCATTTTTCTTTAGATAAGTCCTGTCCTATATAAGCATATCTGATACACCAAATACATGAGTCGTTTCGAATTCAGCAACGTAAAACCTTTTTTTAAATAATATATATATATATATATATATATATATATATATATATATATATATATATATATATATATATATATATATATATAAATGTGTGTGTGTGTGTTTATATGTGGTAAAATATACCGCCTCCCAATTTTAACCTTACACATATTCCAAATTCTCTTTTTTTAACAAAGCACAACTCCTTATCTTAAACTCCTTCTTCCTCAGGAACTATAAGTACACAAATCTTGCAATCAATGCTCAAAATTTCAATAACATTCCCATGTATAGTATCATATCGAAACCGTGTGCACCCCGATAACTTTGTATATAAATCATGCCCAGATGAAAGTTGGACTTTATTTTGTAATTGTTTATTGGTTTGAATATTTGAACATATAAGAAGTAATTGTGATACATAAGCTACATATCCGCTACATGTAGTAGCCCTGTCGGTTGAAGCAAGTTTCCCAGAGCTTACTAGATTTTGGATACCCTGAAGTGCGTCCGTTGTTGCCTTCGGAATCAGTCTTGAACGACATTGCTGACCGATGACTCTGGAGAGCCTTTATCAGCGGGCCGAAGATGCTATGGCAGGGCGACAGTTCGGGGCTACAGGGGGAGATGGTCGTGGTTCTTCCAGGGGAAGCACCGCAGCAAATCTTGTCCACGGCAGTTGATTTCTCGTTGATGGCCAAGTGTGCTTGAGCATGAATCAGCATATCCCTTTGTCACACGTTTTTTAACGATATTCACGAAACGATCTCAATACTCTGTGACAGACACTCATGTTCCCTTATACGACGATAAATTTCGGCTTCACTAGCACTTTCTGTTGTCAAATATTGAATAACCGCCTACTGGACCTATTTGGATGAGTTCATGTCACGATCGGACGTCGTCACCTTGCTTAAACATTTTCGACCTAGCACACTGACACTTTCGGACGATACCAGCGTTGATTTGCAATATACAACGACATCTACTGGCTCTAATTCAGATCTCTTGATATTTAACCACTGCCTCTGAAACAAAGTCTCAATTTCAATTGGGCCATCCTTATAAACAAGTCTTGTTTAAAACCAAATCCATGTTTAACTAAGTTTGTACTATAGCACTACAGATTATAATCGTTTGAAATGCACAAGTGTATAGATCACATGATTTCTTTAACCAATTAAATAATTCTATCCCTGGTGGTCAAACAGGCAAATTCTCAATTTTGATATGTTTAATCAGGAGACATTTCCGCTCTTGTCACTTATCGGTTGACATGTAAAGCCACGTCTTTTCCTGTAAATTCGTCCGATGCGCGTTAATGTCCTCTCTCTCTGTTGTCCGCCCAAGTACGGTGTAGCGTACTGGAAATATGGTCTTATTTTTTTCCCGAGACCCCACACGTACTTGGAAACACAGCTGCGTGTTTTTCAAGGAATGTGTTGTTCGGTTCCTCCTGTGTTGTTGGGCCGAGAATGGGCCCTGGAGCGTGTATTTATGAATCTGCACGTAAATTAAGTGATTATGTCGAAAATGTCTAATGTTTAATTTTTTTTGTTAATAAATTGTTGAATTTTTGTTTTAATAATTTTGCCTTCGTTTGTTAATGAGAACTCTGTCTTTCTTGGTATGGATCAATAGTTGTGAAATTTCTTCAAAATGCCTCAGAGATTTTATCAGCCTTACAGTGACGCCACAACGCCAATATGATTTCTTCTATCTACAATGTGACTAGTATTACATGTATAAACTTCCTTGTGAGCTGTTTGTTGAAATGTGTCCCCAGGATGCTGTTTCTTCTCTGTGAGCTGTTTGTTGAAATGTGTCCCCAGGATGCTGTTTCTTCTCTGTATTTTTCTCTCTCTGTATTCTTTTGCCCCACGACTGTCTCCTTATGTTTGTGAATCAGTATGCATTATACATTAAATCTTCCTAATTTCCGTCCTTCAATAGCGCTCTTTACACGTACGCTCTTTCTCGCGTGAAACCACGATCCCGCGCGATTGAGTGTAGTGTGAGTGTGAAGGTGTCGGAGAGGAAGGGAAAGCTGCTTTGAAGCGTACTGCAAGTTTTCCCGCGCGCAATCCCGTACGCTCCAAGCACTCGCGAAAGAGCATGTATATATATATATATACATATATATATATATGTATATATATATATATATATATATATATATATATGTATATATATATATATATATATATATATATATATATATATATATATATATATATATATATATATATATATATGTGTGTGTGTGTGTGTGTGTGTGTGTGTGTGTAGCATCGGCACATGGCGGCGAGTGAGAAAGGTTATGGCCGCCGTTTCGTCACAGAGATCTGTTCTACATAATCAACATAATTCAGTTCCCGCGCTGGAAGTCGTGTTGGTCGGTAAAGTTCGCTGTCAGTTGGGGGCACTTGAAGGCCCTCTTAAAACTCCTTTACTGGCCACTCCAGCCCGGAACACACAGAGCACACCGCACTAAGAACAACAGTTCTTTATTCTATCAATTTCTACATGTTAGTAAGCAACGACAATTCCACAAATCCCTTGGCAAAACCTTGCCAAAACCTTGGTGGGTCTTTGAAAATCTACATGAGGTCGTTGTTACATGATCCTTGCACTCTTTCTTGATTGGACAGAGGAGATTTCTGGGCTCGATACCCTGGCCGGATATATAAGATTTGGCACCCAGGAGACTGGGGTTTTAAGGGATGATATATTGATTTCCTAATCCTTTGTTCTTAAAACAAAAACGAAATTAGTTTGCTTACGCCCAACACAGATTATATATATATATATATATATATATATATATATATATATATATATTTATATATATATGACACGAAGCGTATTATTACCCAGCTTCATCATGGTGTCTTATATAACGTTACTTCATCTTAACTTTTCCCCTAAATAATTATTGATATAGCAGTCAATGAAGAAAGCCCTGTGGCAAAGAACTACAATTTAAATACACCTAAGAATTTATTTCCGAATGTTAACTACCTGAATTCAATCCATATTAATTATCTTCCAAGCCATCATCTGAAGCCTCACGATGCGTGACCAACCCCGATCGAAATCTATCCCTCTCTGCGTTAAAACTCTTTTTTTTTAAACCGTCCAATACCATAGCCCATGCTCGAGACGTCTGCGCCGACGATGTGGCCCAGGCGGAGTTATATCGATCAAATCAAATCGTCAAATCAAATGTCAATCAAATCGATGCTCCATGCAGGGAATTTTCCTTTTTGATCTGTGTCGTTTTTCGCATTACTTTAAGAATTGTGAATAGTGATGTATTAACGCCACGAAGATAAAACTATCCTGAAGCCCTCTTTAATTATCTTAACTATTTTTTCTCTCTAACTAATGCTTTATATATATATATATATATATAATATATATATTATATATATGCATATTTGTAGGTATATGTGCTTCGTCACTTACTTTATATTAATCAATGAATTCAAAAATCGTTAAATGTAGCAAACACGTCAATGCTCCTCCACCTAATGAGAAAAAATTAACTAGATTCGAAACATGTTACCAGCCCTTTATAATTTATATTGAAATAAAAAAAAGTATTCTGAACGTATATATTAATATCAGAATAGCAAAAATCTTGCTCTGTTGCGCATAATTTTGCTAAATCGAATTTTAGAGAATTTTTTTTAAAAATGTTGCATCCGCATACACATTGAATAATGCACACAAGTTTTTGACGTCAGGTACATTTCATAATTTGATTTCTCCAAAACATGTTTACTTGCGATCGTCGATTTCTCGACTGGAATTTCAAATCGTTCCAAACATTCAACCAACATACAACAACAAAATACGCGGAAAAGCGATGGCACCATTTTACACTGACAAAACGTACACGCTTTCCTTTTCAGTAAAATCCCAAACGTCGCGTGTCTGACAGTTGTCAACTGCAATTCGCACCGTCATTAAAATAATAGACGAAAATGTATTGGGATGAAAAGTGTGTTGTGATCGAATTCGCAATGACTTTAGGTCACCGCAGACAGCTTTTCCTGTTACCGAGTGTATTCTCGAATATTTGCAACTTGAAATGTAGTCCACCTAAGTTTGAGCTCGGATCAAAAGCATAATTCAAGGGGAAGGAATTATCACAGAAGTTGGAGAGAAATATTGCGGGAATATGTAGATTTTGTATTCTTGATAAATGTATTATACGCACGTAAAAAGTGATTTAAATAAATAGTATGCGATTCCAAGGCAGGCACACACACACACATACTTATATATATATATATTATATATATATGTATGCATGTATGTATGTATGTATGTATGCATGTTAGTGTGTGTGGGTGGGTGGGTGTCTGTGTAGACATATGGTAATACGCTGATAAATTATAACTTAAGAGAACCCATGGGCATTTCTTAATGTAAAGAATTCCAGCGTGTGTACATGGAAGATGAGAATGCTTTCTTTTGAGCAATATACTTTTAAAATTAGATTTTATTTTTTATAAGGTAAACTGATAATATAAGGGAAAAATTCTCTAGAAAAGTAATACTTGCGATAATCTATAGAAGTTTAGCATTTTCCCTCAAAACTTTCCATTCCCCATTCCTTATGCAGGAAACTATTTAAGGAAATGCGTGCATTCAACACGAAAGCCCAATAAGGGCGTTATACCTAAAATGCATTTTATTCCAGAAAGTTTAAAGAATAGTTATTTTTTTTTTTTACTCTTGATTGCAATAGATATCGATACCGAAATGCAAAAGAGAAAAAAATATATCGATTCATCGTTTTTAAAGTAATTTTGGCTATGCAGTTTCGTTTTCTTTAGATATATATTAAAAATATGGATTTTTCCCGTTTTTGATAAATTACCAGGGCCCAGAAAATTAGAAAGAAAACCGTGTATAGTCAATAACGGGGAAATAATTTCTTTCCGTTTAACTAAAATGCTTTATTAATGACGTTGTAGCATTTTATAAATACCCTGAATAAATAATTGCAGTGGGTTTATAAATGTTTGTAGAAAGGTTGTAAAACTGCTGTAAATTTCGCGACTCCTAAAAAGTTAATGGGGCGTGAAATCTCCCATGCGTGAATATACAGTACATGTACTAATTATCTCACTTTTTGAATGTACTGCTGTATTTTTTTTATTGCACGGACAAATATATTATTGTGTAGAAACGTAAGGCATTTATATTAGATAAAACGTGTAAAACACTTTTTTTAAGAGCTGATTTTGTAATTTTTGCTGTGCTAAAATTTTAAAGTTTTATAATTTGAAAAAAGGATTTTCTCAGTCATCTTTTCTCTCTCTTTTTTTTCTCTTTCTATGTGCTGGCAGTTTTTTTTTCTTTTATGCTGGGGATGATCTAAATATAGTGGAATCTCGATCTATCGTTTTTCAAGAGACCGATTGAAATGAACGATAAATGCCGAAACATAACAAAGCAATATGATCGTTGCGACTGGATAAAATGAACGACACATATGGAAAAACGATGGATCCGAAAACGATCGATCGAGATGCCACTGTATTAGAGTCACTAGCTGATTTTGCAAACAGATAGACATATTGTCTGATATACAGGAGGTAATCTAAATAATAGAAATACTGGCAGTTTTTCAAATAGATAGTTATTCAGGGGATTATGTAAGTAACAGAAACACTAGCCATTTCTTCAGATAATAGACAGATAGACAGACATGCCCGAAATTATCTAAATAATAGAGTCGCTAGCTGATTTTGCAAACAGATGACAGATAGACAGACATACCGGAAATTATCTAAATAATAGAGTCACTAGCTGATTTTGCAAACAGATAGACAGATAAACAGATATACAGGAGGTAATCTAAATAATAGAAATACTGGCAGTTTTTTCAAATAGATAGATATTCAGGGGATTATGTAAGTAACAGAAACACGAGCCATTGCTGCAGATAATAGACAGATAGACAGACATGCCAGAAATTATCTAAATAATAGAGTCGCTAGCTGATTTTGCAAACAGATAGACAGATAGACAGACATACCGGAAATTATCTAAATAATAGAGTCACTAGCTGATTTTGCAAACAGATAGACAGATTGACAGATATACAGGAGGTAATCTAAATAATACAAATACTGGCAGTTTTTTCAAATAGATATATAGGCAGGGTATTATGTAAGTAACAGAAACATTGGCCATTTCTGCATTTAGATACATAGACAGATAAATATACGGGGGTTGTCTAAATAATAGAATGACTGACTTTTGCTGCAGATGGATAGGTAGATTAATAAATAGATATACTGGAGGTTATCTGAATAATAGATAAACTGATCGTTTCTCCAAATTCTTTATATAAATAATGTGTAGGACCCCATTTGTCTTGTAAAACAACATGAATCCGATGTGGTACAGACTCATATAAGTACTGTTCATAAGATATATGTGGCACTTCCCCTCCAAATGTTGAATAACATTAAGGTCAGGCAATTGATATGTATATGGCTCGGAAATATATACAGGTGGTTATCAAAATAATGAAATACTTAGGAAAAACATAAAATTCTTTATTAATATGGTATAGGATCATCTACGGCATTTAATACCACTTGGATTCACTAAGGAAGTGAATTATGCAAGTCATGAAAAGTGTTTAAGGGAATATTATACCATTCTTTATGGATAAATTGTAAATGTTCCTGTAGAGATGCTATTGCTGGATATTGAATCCTCACTCTGTTCCCTAAAACAGACATCAGAAGTTCGATGATATTGAGGTTTAGGGACTGTGAGGGCCAGATAAGGTGATTGACTTGGTCTTCATGTTCCTCAAACCACGACCTGACACGTCTAGCTGTATGGATCGGAGCATTATCATCATGGAGAACGCCATCTCCTACAAGAAACTATTTTTGCACCATAGGATGGATCTGGTCGGCTAAAAGTTCGGCATAGTCCTTCCCAGTCAATCTCCCTTTCGGGGATACAATAGATCTCTTTTGAAAACCATGAGATGACCGCCGAAACCCTAAGAATTTTCCTCTCCATGTTTGACAGCTGGCTTGAGACAAGCATGATAATACGCTTGTGTAGGTGTTTTCAGACATACGCACGTCCTGTTGCAGGGGATGAACAACGATTCGTCTAACCAAATGTCATATTTCAACGTATCACTCGACCAGGATTGGTGCTCGTGGCACCACTGTAGAGGACGGTTTGTTTTCACATCTGTTACAAGTGGCTTGGGAAATACTACTCTGCCGTAAATGTTTTGTTTTTGAAGTTTTCTCTTACCTGTAATGACTGGTACTGGAGTCTACAGATTCAGATGGAGCTCTACGGTCAATTTGGCTGTAGTTGTCTTCTTTTTTGATGTTTCAGTCCGTTTCAACACCCGTCAGTGTCTTTCACTTAGCTTTCCCTTTCGTCCAACGATTCAACATTTTGGCCTTCTGCTCGGTCTACAAGGTTTGACATCTTACAGTATCCCACGAAGAGCCTGATGCCCATAGTTTCATTACTGCTACTTTAGAGTAGAATAATGTATACACTATATTCTATAAAAAAATATTGGTCCCTAAACTTGTTTTTTAAGGAATACGAAGCACTTCCATAAACACCACTAATATTGATGTGTTTCCGTTATTTTGATAACCACCTGTATATATATATATATATATATATATATATATATATATATATATGTGTGTGTGTGTGTGTCCTACCACCATGAAAATACAAAGTAAGAAACATTCACCTCTATTTCTTTGAAAGCAAGTGATGCGTTTCAAAATTTTCATGTGTCGGCAACTTGGTGTTATAAACAACCTTTATAACTAGTCCTAAGATGACTAAATTATGTCCTAAAGTGACTAAAATAGGAAATGGTTGTTTCGCCATAAATTTTCTGTTATATCCTTGCGGTGCAGTGCAATAAGTATGATATCATTAGCAACCAAATAAATTTTTTTAGGAGTTAACGTCAAAAACAGTTATCTTTTTACTTTACCTAGATAAGATCATGCTATTGAAGTAACATTGATCCTCAGACAAATAGCAAATCGATATCCCTACCCGACCAGATTCTTAAATCTCGACTTATCTTCTTCCTTAGTTATCTGCTCCTAATAAATTCAAGAGGACAGCTTAAAGAAAAAAAAACCCTTGAGCGGTGAAAGAAACGTCAACCTGAATATTGATTCATATTTTCTCCCAGAGAATATCGCCTACGATTTTCGTAGCATGCTGACACCATCCTAAAAGACAACGATAGATCTTAACCTCAGAATCTCAAATAACAATAAATAAAAATGCGGGGGATATAATATCAAATGCCTTCTATAAATCATTACTCGGCGTCGTTAGGAATTTTTGTGAAGAAGTTACTTTCACAAAGAGAAGAGTTGGTCCTCCAAAAAAAAAAAAAACTTGAAAAAAAAGTGGCACAAGGGCGAAAAAGCTGAAAAAAACAGCTACGGTATATTAGTTTTCTTTGGAAGAATTTATGGCGCACTTTAAAGACTGTGATCCTATAAAAACAGAGTAAGGAAAATGGAAATTGGAGCTTTAGCATAAGAATGGAAGAGTGACAGAGAAATGGCGGTTGTTCTGGTTTTTCGACGTTCTGTTATGGAGTAATTTAATATAATATCGGTAATCATAATTACACCCTATCAAAATCTCATGCTTCTATGTGAAATAAAATGATAGGGCATTTTTTTTAAAGTGTCAACATGTTTTTCACATCAATTTTTTGAGTTTTTCACATGAATTAAAAAAATGGTTCTGAAGACTTGGTAGAATATAATAAGTGAATAATTTATTTGACATAAAAGCATACAGTATTTGTTCATTTGTATAGTTAAAAACATTACGTTAAACCGTAGGAGAACTTAGAACTTTATATATACGTATATATATATATATATATATATATATATATATATATATATATATATATATACAGAGAGAGAGAGAGAGAGGTGGGTGGGGAGAAGTGTTGATACATAAACCTTTCTAAATATTACCAGTATATTTCTAAATATTCCAGCGATTCTAGATGAAACGAATTATATAAAATATCCATAAAGCAAGATGAATGCCCTATCTCAATTTCGCATTATGTGAATATGGATATTTATAGCAAAAAAGGAAAAATCAAATACTTTTAAACTTTGCGTGATAAAATTCGTTTGAAGTTCTTTGGCGTGTGAGTTGAATGTACGCATTTATTTGAATATTTGAATAACTCTATTCGTAGAATATAAGGATTTAAAAAGAATATTACTTTCTGAATTACATTACGTGCCAATTTTTCAGACAGGGTTAATATCGAGGTTTTCCAGATAAATTTTACCGTTTTTGTAGGTGTTTTCTTAAAACTTTTAAAGAAAGAAGTATGATATAATTCATAAATTAAGTTTAAGACACTGACGTTTTATTTCTCTTAATTTTATTTACATATTTTTCTGTATGTAAGAAGGGCTTAAATTAGGACTTCTGTCATGCTAAAATTCAGAATTAATGTTACGAAAAAACAGGAGGTGGAAAACTATGAAGTCATGTATTTTTCTACTAACATATATACATATTTAATTTAACACATACATACACACGCACATATGCATATATATATATATATATATATATATATATATATATATATATATATAACATATATATATATATATTATATATATATATATATATATATATATATATATATATATATATATATATATATATACCCAACAAACACAGGACTGACGGCAGCTTATCGGGCCAGTGCTGGAGGCACCGGTTGAACGACAAGTACGGGAGAATTTTGTCGGGCCACTGGCGGGTTGTTACGAACCTCCGAAGGGGAAACGCTTTCCGTTTACGTGTTTCAGGGCCTGTTATGGGTTGATATGAATCGTACCGAAACCGTTTTCCCTGCATCGTCCCGGAACTGCACCTCCGATTCGTAACCACAAGTAACAGATATATGCATCAGAATTATGGATTTGAAAGGGAAGGCGAAGATTAAATTTAACAGACTTTTCAAAAATATTTATTTCATTGTTGTGAAACTTCTTTCACGCGGAAAATTCCCATAATTTTCCTTGTATGTAAAGATTGTATTATGTGAAAAGTATTATGTGAAATTGTATAATTGTATTATGTGAAAATTCACATAATTTTCCTTGTATGTAAAGATTGTATTCTGTGTGTATGTTTTTAACTCCCTAGAAGCTTATAAAAACAGATGAAAATTAGTTTCATTGTTTATTTTTATATATTACTGGAGAAATTAAATATCTACTTAAAAATGGGTCCTTGTTTCACCACTCTTTATTTATAAGAGAGGAAATAGTGATAAAATTTGTATTTTTTTAAATTTCTTCTATAGTATATTAAAATAATAATATATATTTTTGTAGATAAAATATTCAAAATATATTTTTCAGGAAATTTACATATTCTAAGTATTTCTAATTGTTAGATGCCATTATAAAACAACTGATTTTGTAGAATTTTTTCTCGAATTTCATCGTATTAATTTTACAGTAACATATTCTTATAATACAAATTTGAATGAAAGAAAAAGAATTTTAAATTTACAGACCTTAGTTAAAATAAACAAATCACACATATTTAGAAAAATATTAATGTAATGTAATGTCAGAGACATAGACAGTAGATGTCATGAGACACCAAAAAATATCAAAAAATAAGACCCTTTATCCTCAGTACGTACATTGAAGAATATATATTACATTGTTTTTTTTTGTAATTGAATCAGGATACGAGAAATAATATTTACAATAAGAAAAAAAAGGCCAAAAAATTAGTTTAAATAAATGTTAGAAATAAAAATTAAGGCAATTAAGTTTAAAATAATAAGTAAGTTATATTTAATAAATTAAATTGGCAGGTTTGAACATCCGTGAGTACAGATAACAGAACTGCACTTTGCAGGATCGAACCGAGGACTGAAGCATGGGAAGCAAAAACGAACGCCCCACACCAGCATTCCCTGATAGGGTCTCAAGTGTGGAACTTCAATAAGAGGAAACTGCCTCGCATGGAACAGAAAAATAAAGGAAAAATGTTAAACACTATCAGAAACCACACTATCAGAAACCACACTATCAGAATAACACTATCAGAATTAACCTGTGAACAATTAATGGACTGGGTAAGATTTGAAATATTAAGATCGGAACATAAATTTTTAATTTTTAAGTGGCCGTTCGGTTTTGGGATTTTTTTTCCAAAAAAATTCAATGCGTAAGTAAATTAAGTAATTTTGAAAGGTCCGATATTAATCCAATTGCAGTAATGTTTTCAGATAAGATTTTGACAAAGTTTCATGAAATTGATTTGGGATATTGAATTTTGACTAGGTTGTACATTTTGTTGAGGGTATCTTTGTACCCTTCCGCCATTAAAAAAAAACATGGCTCAGGTTTGGTTTCCCGCCTAACAGGAAATTCATCATTAGCAGCGGGAATTTCTTTCCTCCGGATTACGACAGTTTCCTAGGATAGAAAATTGGTTTGAGAGATTGATTCGATCATTAATGCTAGTTAAGTTAGAGTCGAGAGCAATTCGCTTTAGATCAACCCAAATTTTAAAAATCACATTATGTTCGATTTCGTTCAAAATTACCACATCACATTGCATACCAAGATTATAATATTTTATACATTACATATACAATGTATTTTTCATTTTCATAATAAAACTAAACTTTTGAATGTAGTTGACTTTTTTATGCGGCCCGCCTGCCTTGAAAAAATTTACCATGTGGCCCAGATGCTGCAAAAGGTTAAACACCCTGCTTTAAGCTCATCAGCCTGATTCAGAGGTTTAACTTTTTCAGATTTAGGAATATAATCAAAAGTGGGTGTAGAAGAAAATTTAAACGCACACTTACTGTGCATAAGATTAAAAAGTTCTTTGAGATTGGGGATGTTAAACGTTATTTTGAAAAAAAAAAATTCATGTTTTTCAAAAGTCCATAGTAATCACACATGGTTTCCATTACTTATTTCACTGACACATTGAATTGTGTTTTGTTTTGTTTTTTATTATTAAATTTTAGCATTATCTTTTGAGAATGTATTTTCGTTTTTATCAATGCAACTCTTGCAGAAGTGCCACGGACGGGTAAGGGTGACTCGGTAACGAATTTAACAATCCTTTCTACTGCTTGTGTGTGACATGGAAAATTGCTGAAGTCAGTACGTTGACTTTCCTGATCAGATTATTTTGCTTCCTTTAGGAACTGCTTTAGTTTGTAATCAGAAATATGCCTCGTTCTGTTACTTTAACATCTTTACGTACAATCATATCAATATAATCCTTGGCATCAAAGTTTATACGTTGAACTTAAAACTTTCCAATGCCCCCTTCATTTTTCAGTCCTTGCTTTTAGAATCCGGCGTAATCCAAGCTGTCTTACGTGGCTGCGATCAACTGATATCATACATAGGAGGAGATTTTCAGAAGCAGCAAAGTACGAATTTCTTTGAATGACTGGGTCAATTACATTTTTAAGAGTCTGATGGAGGTAACGTGAATAGCTTACAAGTTTCCACAAGTGCTTCGATCCATGGATATAAGATAGTTTCCGCTTTATGTGAAACGAAACAGATGCATATACTTACAAAATGTACTCAGTCAGTATTCGGAGATTTTTTTTGCAGTACATTCTGTTCCCACATACAAGTGAAGTATTCGGTTTGCTAATGTAAGCTATCATGAATAACAAAGTTTTCCTGGTTTTCTCATAGACAAATCAGAAGAGCACCTTCCAACAGAGATTGCATTAGACATTTCTAACAAATATTTTGGGTCCACACTTAAATCCTCCTTAATTTCTAGTAATGGAATGCCATTTTCAATAGGTGATAATTCAATTACTGGAAGTTCATAGCAGTTTTCTAGTTGTTTACCTATTTCTCCTCCAAATTAGGACGTAGGCGCAGTTCATTTCCATGAAATAGACAAATCAACCACTGCAGTGGCCTTCTTAATTCCTTTTCAAATAAACGAACCACATCATTATTCAATCCAGTGTTCACGGCAGTTCCACCCATTCCAATTACAGTAATGTTTAAATTCTGGTTGTTGTCATTGAAAAATGCTATTATGCTATCTTATATACATTTTCCAGTGCCAGAAATCTGCTTCTGAAAATCTCGTCCTTTGTATGATATCAGATGATCGCAGTCATGTAAGAGAGAGCTTGGATTACCCCGGAATCTAAAAGCAAGGGCTGAAAATGAAGGTGGCATCAAAAAGTTTTTATTTCAACGTATAAACTTTGATGCCAAGGATTATATTGATATGATTGAATGGAATGATGTTAAAGTAACAGGACTTCCTATGAAGAGGCATATTTCTGATGACAAACAGAAAGCAATTCAATGTGTCAGTGAAATAAGTAAAGCAAACCATGTATGATTACTATGGACTTTTGAAAAATATGAATGTTTATTTCAAAATAACACTTTGCCTTTAAAGACATTACATTAATATTTTTCTAAATAAATGTGATTTGTTTATTTTAACTAAGGTCCGTTAATTAAAAATTGTTTTTTTCATTCCAATGTGTATTATAAGAATATACTACTGTAAAATTAAGATGATGAAAATTGCGAAATTCTACAAAATCAGTTGTTCTGTAATGACATCTAAAAATTAGAAATACTTAGAAATACCTAAGTTTCTTGTAAAAATATTTTGAATATTTTATTTACAAAAAATATATATTATTAATTTAATATACCATAAAATAAACAGAAAAAAAGAATTTTATCTCTTTTCACAAAAATATCTATTTTGAAGCACCTGAAAAATATTTCAGTAGAGCAATAAAATTTTATATTCAATACCAAAAGGCAGCTTTTGAAAGCTATAGCATAATGAAATTTCAAACCATCTTTTTTTTCGCCTCGTCATACTACAATGCACTAGTGTCATCTGATTGGACATTCAGTTGCACGTGATTGAAAAGGCGCCATTAAAGATTGATTACAAGTTCGTTGAAATTAATCCACAAGTAAGTTTCATTCGTTAGTCTTAAATTATTGCCTTTAGATTTTATTTAACACCCTTACATAGTGAACATTATTCTATTTCTGTTATAAGATAGTGTTTTAATCCAAGTTATATATGAATTGACCATATTTCAGATCAAACTCTACTGAACTGAGTGTATTGAATTAGCAATACTTATGGCACTTACGAGCACTTTCGTATGTATAAATAAAAACATTTTGTTTCGGAATAATTTAAGATTCGTGTTTCAGTTAATATTTTAGATGGACAAAGGAAGTAAATGGACTCTTGTGAAAGTCTTAAGTATTTGCTAATTAAATTAATATTTAGAATTGTAATTTGTACGCACTATTTAGATTTTTATATCCTTTAGAAAGTATAAAATACATGACACAAATATCAATTCCAAATCTACATAGTTGAAAAATAAAAATGTATTTTCATTTCCAGTATAATATTTTCCATTTTATTTCTTTAAAGAAATTTGAAAGAAAATTATAATGAAATTTTTTTTAATATGTTAATCCAAATTAAACATTTTTTTACTACTGGATTGATAAATCAGTTACACATGATTCCTCCATAGTAAATTCATGCATAGTATTCAATGGTGGAAAAATTGTCCATTTTCCTATTAAATATATTTTACAATGTTCTTATTGCCAGGTATCAATAGGCAACAAATTATCCATGTCTAAATGTTAAAAGATGGATTCAAAAACGTTCCACATTATAAAAGATTCTAAAAATGAACTTGTAAATCATACAAAAGGATCTATTGAATTCCTTATCAAATTGTGTTTTGAGTAAACTTTATAAAATACACTGCATTTTATACATTATAAAGAAATAAAGAACAAATATTCTTAAAATTTTTGTGTTCATAATTTAAAAGAATGTATTTAGTATAATTATATATTTTAATTTAAATGCTAAACACTAATAGGTATTTTTCATGTATAATCTTAATAGCCTTAAAATATAATTTTTTTAAAATTCTATTTATAATGTTCTATGTGTACACTCAATTGCTATATATGTATATGTTATTCCTACTGGGTGAAATTTCTTTATGTCTATCGAGAGCAAAGATATATTCAAAATTTCAAAACCAGATCAAAATATTGTTTAATCAGTATCCACATGTCAAGTAAATATTGAAACAATAGCAAATATTGGAGCATTTTTTTATTTTGAATATCTCATTAAATAAAAAGCTTATTTAAGGAACATTTTGAATTTCAATTGCTATTAATCAATATTTTGAACTGGCTTTGATATTTAGATTATATTTCTACTCTCTCTGAAGATATAAAATAAAACAATTTCACTCTTTAGGAATAACATAATGGTGAATACTTTTTGCAACTGAGTGTATATATTCTTGCAATTGAGTGTATATATATTTTCAAGAATTATTAATTTTTGTATGTATGTGAACTCCATTGTATTCCTGAATTCATTCAAAGAACCTCTGGAGTAATGAGAAGTTTAGAGTTTTAAATTTGTGTCAATATAGATGCCACGTGCATTTAATTTTCTAATTTGTATCGTGTTTGAAATCACTTTTATCAGTGTTATTAGAGATGATGGCAGTGAAAATTATTCCAAAATAGACTATTTAGATACATAAATTGTTTCTTAACTTATTAATTTGCATTCCATGTTTTTAAATTATATATTTATAAGTATATAGATTTGTAGATTATCAGAATGTGTACATACAAAAAATTGCTTTATTGTAATAGATATTGTACGATAAGAGTTTTTATAAATCTGAGAATGTTCTCAATAACTATCTATAAGCTGTTCATCTCTAAAGGTCTTTTGGAAATTATTTTGTTGTCATGCTGTGCAAAATAAATGTGAACTTATTGGCTTAATATATATATATAAAGGGTAAAATTAGTTTCTTTTCCCCTTTTTATATTAGTGATAAGCAAGTTTATAAAGAACTCTACTTTTCAATACTTCTTGGTTTGATAAAACATTAAATTTTTATTATGGCATTATAAGAAAATATTGGTTTTTTTACAGAATTTTGAAAATGGAATCTATTCAGAGCTTCAGGCTTGAAAGACAAATACCACTTGGATCTCATAACCTGCGTAAGTTTTTAACGCCACTGAGCCTACCTTTTTTTATTCTCGAGATATACTTTTATTTTCAGCAGTGGACTTGTGGCCCAAATCACTGTTTTTAATATTTTTTTAGATTTATTTTTAACTAATTAAATTTTTTCTATGAAAAAAACTAAAAATATTTATTAAACAACTAAAAATTTCAAATTAGTTTTTTTAACTTAGACGCTAATCTGAACTTTCTCATAAACTTTGGTCTCAATAATTTGTGGATAGAATATTGATTTTCTTTATTTATTCTTTTTTAACTGTGAAGCTTGTTGTTAAGGTTTTAGGTGAGTGAGAAAGTGCAGTCCGGGGATTTCAGTTAAAACGACTCTTGTGAAAGACTTTAACTCTTGCCAAAAAAAGAGATTTATATTATAAAATTATAAAATGCCAAGGTTTATTTAGAAAATATAAAATGTGTTCATAGACAAAGTTTGTTTATAAAATTGTAGATAAGACATCCATTGTGAGTTGTGGTTTATTATATCAAAATGTGTGTTTGATAAGTGAATGAAATAACCCTTTCTTAATAATGGAATAGAACTCCTGTATAATCAATGAATTCACGGATACAAGATACAGTTCCAAAAAGCAAAACGCCTGGTTTACAGAGTCTTTTATAATAACAGAAAAATGATATTTATATTATGAAAATGTGAAGTGCCAAGCTTTATTTATTCTTAATGGTTAACATTAAAATTTTAAAAATATTTTTAGAATTTCCTGATAAGTTGTTAGAGGTTCGTTGATAATTCATTACAGAAGTAGTAAAAAGGAAATTGCTTTTGGATGTATTAGATCATTAGTTAATGGGCTAAGTAATTTTAAATTTTGGTAAAATTTAATTTTATGCATGCCATAAATTTTTCTCTCTGTTAAACATGTTTATTCCATTTTAAGTCTTAATACTTATATAAAGAATTTGGATTAAATGAAAACAGTAATGAGTGATGGTGAAAATGTATTAAATGTGGTAATTGAATTGCTTGATGTTCTAAGACATAAAATTTCTGATCATCAAAATACAATAATTGACTTCTTGACTGAACAACTGACTTTATTATTAAACAATATCCTATTTTGCTACCCCCCTTGTTTAAGTATATAATCATCCTTCAAATCCTAATAGACCATTATTTTATATTTTTGATCCTGTACTAAATTTGTACTAAATTTTTTAAAATTCCACTGAGCATCTTGTTTAGCTGTTTAAAAAATGGGGGGAAATGCATTGTAAATTGTCTTTACTTTCTCAAAGTTTCATAATTAAATATGTTGATAAAGTTGTGCCTGAAAAATAACTCAACTGATTCTGAACATCAGTTGGAGTTTTATGGAAAGCCAAATTATATGGAAAGTTATACAATAGTTAGTTGAAATTGTTTCTTGGAAGTTTTGCGAGGTAGTAATCTAGTTCATGTATATTAAAGTCTTATTTAAATATTGTGCTAAACATATTCAGCACATTGAAAGTCTGATTACTTCTCAACTTTTAATCACCAGGCAATTTTTGGTATTAAATTATATGCTCAGTGCATATTCCATTATGTGTAATTTTCACTTAATCTGATTTGAAAATTCATGTGAGGAGAAATTTTTGGTTCAGTTAAATCAGAAAATTGTAGAAAACTTTTTAAAAAGTTGGTTTTTTCCCATTTTTTTCAAACTGTGACACTGAAAATACCGATTATGTCTTTAGCCCTAACATAGTTTTTAACAATGATATGATCCATAACAAAAATTCGATGCTACATTTTTTTTTCTTCTTTTATTTATATTACATTTATTTTCCTCATTGTATAACTTTTTGAATACTACTCAAACCAATTCTATTGTTACTCAATTTCAAAAAATCATATTTCAAATTTTAAGGATCGATCGGTAGTCAATGCGCTGAGAAGGGCCCTAGCTGAATTCAATTTGTATCCGTCCCAAATGTTAGAAGCATGCTACATTTTTTTTCTTCTTTTATTTATATTACATTTATTTTTCTCATTGTATAACTTTTTGAATACTACTCAAACATCAATTCTATTGTTACTCAATTTCAAAAAATCATATTTCAAATTTTAAGGATTGATCGGTAGTCAATGCGCTGAGAAGGGCCCTAGCTGAATTCAATTTGTATCCGTCCCAAATGTTAGAAGCACGCTACACCTATGGTCCAAAGTATACATGTAAGGGGGTCATACTACCTTTTTTATTTCACTGATAAGCAAATAGACGAGTGCTCTGCACTAAAATGTTTTACTGATCTTGTTGAGAAGTATTGGAGAGCACGTGCACTGATTGCATAGGTGCTATTTTTGGTAGTGTGTGGCATTTGTAAAATAAATAAATAAATAATGAACTCTGCTTTTCAATGCTTCTTGGTGTCACAAATCACTCTAATTTTTATTATGGCATTGTAAGAAAATATTGGTTTCTTTACAGAATTCTGAAACTGGAATCCATCTTCACCTCATTGTGATTTCCATGAAAAGATTCCACAACTCACTTGGCAGTGTGCTCGATTCATAATCTGTAAGTTCATTTTAACCTCACTGAACCCATTTTTTTTTTTATTCTCTAGATATCCTTTATTTTTTTCAGCAGTGAACTTGTGGGCAAAATCACAAAGTTGATAATATATTTTTTTAAAATTTATTTTTTGTACTTAAATTTGAATTTTTCTATGAAAAACCATAAAAAATATTTTTATTACATAATTCTTAATTAATAAACAACTCAAATTTTCAAATTTCTCTTTGTATATTTTATACGCTAATCCGAACATTTTCATAAACTTTGGTTGCAGTAATTTGTGGATTGATATTGATTTCCTTTATTCATTATATTTTTAACTGGCAAGCATGTTATTAAAGTATTAGGTATGTCTGAAAGTGCAGTTCAGGGACTTCAGTTAACCGTGACTCTTGTGAAAGTCTTTTATCATAACTGCTTACCAAAAAAAATTTTATATTTTTATATTATAAAGATATAAAATGCCAAGGGTTATTTTACTCTTGATAGTTAATGTTAAAAATTTTTTAATTTAATTATCAGAATTTCATGAGAAGTAGTTAGAGGTTCATTCATAATTCCTTACAGAAGTAATAATAATAATAATATTGCTTTTAGATGTATTAGATTATTCGTTGATGAGCTAATAGGTAGTTGAATGTCATTTGGAATACTAACTTCTGCCTAGTATTTAATTTTATTATTTCATTGTCAAATTTTGGTGGAGATCTGTCACATAAAATATATTTTTGTGAGCAGCTGTTATTATAAAGTGTAAGGATAAGGGCAGTAAAAAAATATTCCAAAATATATTATTTAGGTTCAGTTAATTATTAAATAATTGTTGACTATAATAAGGTTATGTTTGCAAGTGTGTAGGTTTTTTTATGGTGTATTATTTGGTTTATCTAAGTTAAGTTGAAAAATGATGCAAGCATACAAAGATTGACTGGCTGTCAATGTTGAGTGCAGTAGCATAGATTATTTTACAAAGTGCAATAAAATACTTTTAACTTTTCAAACCGAACTTCTAACCAAAATTTAAAAAAAAATTTAATGAAACTTTTAAAATTGGAAATATTTTCATGGATCTAAGGAATGGAACATAACACCTGTATTGTCAACTAAGTCATGGATAAAAGATGCAGCCTTAAAAGCAAGAGGCCTGGTTTCTGTATACTTTTATAATAATCATGTTACAACAGTATACAGAAACCAGGCTTTTTGCTTTTAGAACTGAATCGTTTATCCATGAATTTGTTGACTATACGGGTTTTCTTTTCCATTGTTAAGATCTGTGAAAATACTCTCATTAGCAAAATATTTTTTTAAAAACTTAAATTTGGGTTAGAAGCTTGGTTCAAAAAGTCTAAGTGTTTTTTCACGCTTTATAATATAATCTATGCCATTTCACTCAACATTGACAGCTAGTCAATATTACCCACCTCATTTTTCAAATTAACCTAGACTAATCAAACAATATATCATAACAATTGTTAATAATTACTGAATCTAAATAGTATATTTTGAATAATTTTTTACTGTGGTTATCCCTAATAACAGCTGCTCACAAATAAAAAAATATTTTATACACAGATCCCCACCATAATTTGACAATTAAGTAACAAAAGATATGCTCTATTAAAATACTATGCAGAAGTTAGTATCCCAAATTACTTTCTACCACAATTTTTGTAAAACCAATTACTGTGAAAGCTACATCATATAATAAAGTTTTACTTTATTCATTATTATAGTAATAGATTAGTTGTTAAAGAGTATTCACCCTTTTCACTAAATTTCTCAGTACAGTAAGACATTCAATCCTGTCAATTAAATGATTAGTTATTACAGATATAAATAAAATAGATTAGAATGCCTTGATAGAGTACAATAATTGAAAGCTGACTGAGAGACTTGAGATGACAACAAAATTTTCTTTTCACTATCGAGAATCACTCTCACGTTGAAAGTAAAGAAACACAAGAATGAAGATTGAATACTATATAAAATCTTAAATTTCTAAATCTGACCCAGCATCTGTATTAATGCTCTCTATGGCATGTTGTAATCAAATTTAGAAATTTAAGATTTTGTATGCTAATGTTTTACTTAGCATTCAATCTTTATTCTTGTGTTTCTCTACTTTCAACAGCATTATTGTCAATAGTGAAGAGGAAATTTTGGTGTCATTATAGACAAGTCTCTGATTCAGCTTTCAACGTTGAGCTGAAATTATGCTCAACATTAAAAACTTAATTGTACTCTTATCAAGGCAATCTACCCTATTTTATTTATATCTATAATAACAAATTAATCGACATGGTTGGATTTTCTACTGTACAGAGAGAAATTTAGTGAAAAGGGGAATACTCTTTAACAAATATTTTATAACTATTTTCTATTAGTATATTTATTTAATCAAGTAAATATTTTTTACATGATGTAGTTTTCACAGTATGTAATTGGTTTTACAAAAAAAATGTGGTAGGAATTTACTTCTTGGAAGTAGTTATCAATAAAATGACAACATATTTAAAACTGCACTCATGTGTTGGGTGCTGTTTTGTATCAAGTTTTTTTAAACCCCTGTCTCAGAATTTATATTTCCTAATTGGATTTATTTAATTCTACTTTATCAACAATGAATTTTTCAACTACTTTCAACAATCAACTATTTTTACAACAATAAATTACCCTTTAATGTACAAAACTATGCAAAAAATAATTTTCTTATCTGCAGAGCATTTACTAACTCTACATAGAAAAATAATTTAAATAAATTCTTTTGATTCATAAATTATATCTGGGGATGGGAGTCATTTTCCTTTCACATAAATTTATGAACTGATTTTCTCTTTCTTTTTTTTCCCTAGATGCTGTAAAGATGGAGCCAGAGGTACAGCGAAAGGATCCTGTTTTGTAGAAAATATAGAAAAAAATTGTGTAAATGTGCTATGTACTTTCTAAATAAACTATTTTTACTTTAAACCAGCTCTTTTCTGTATTTAAAAACATGTGTGTCTATAATTTTTCTCAAAATTACAATAGAAGATATTACTATCATAGTACTATTTCTCAAAAATAGTACTATCAAGTGTTGGATATTAAGTCCAATATAATAGAAAAGAAAATATTTTTTAAAATGACATAAGAATTTAATGAATTACTCTTTAATTCACAAAACTATGCAAAAAATAATTTTCTTATCTGTAGAGCATTTATTAACTCTACACCAAAAAATAATTTAAATAAATTCTGAGCAAGTTTTCACAAGCTCACAAAGATGGGCTTCATCATACACACTACACATTACTCAGGTTTGAAGAATGTATCAAATTTATGTTTATAAATTTATCAAATTATGTTAATAAATTTTATACTGGGGAAGTACAAATTTTTTGGGTTAATTATTAAAGTAGTACTGTTTTACGTACTATAATCTCATTCTAAATTTAAAAAAAACAAACTGTAACCTTAGATCGAGTGGAAAGATGATTTAGCTTTAATGGTTGGTATTAATGTTATCTTAACTTTCAAATTTGGGTAAATGTATCTTAATGCAAAATGAGGTTTTGTTCTAACAAGTAAACTAGTGATTCATATACAAATTTTTAGGTAATAACAAAGATCAGTATTTGGTAATACCTAAAAATACATAAGGCAAAACTGGAAAAAATGCTAGAAATATGAAGGCAAAAAAAATAATAATAAAAGTGAAAGGGTTGATATCAGAGGTTAATCGTCAATGAAATAAATAATAATAAAAAGCATATAAACAAAAGGGTCCTACGCAAAACTTAGAAAAAATGCCGGCGGTCCGATTCTGGTAGAATGCTGGCATGATGCCCGGACCTACGGCACATTGCTGTTTACGAGATGGGTAGATGACGGTATGTCGACACCAATTATTGCTCCCGTAACCGGCCCGTCAACCTCCGGTTACGTTCCGGCTATCTGTCCGCATCGATGGCTTAATCGCGGCTGCCTAACGGTTCGTAGTCGGATGAACGATGGCTCGAATCCTACCGGAAGCGGCCCGGCAGTCGACGGGGTAGTCGCGGGCGAGAGGACACAGCCGTGACGGAAACGATACTGACCTAATGCGCCGGCCCGGCAGTGGTGAAATCGGCTGGCCGGAACCTTCCGACCCCGGCCCGATGCTTCTGTGTTTGTTGGGTATATATATATATATATATATATATATATATATATATATATATATATATATATATATATATATATATATATATATTAACACAACACACAGACATGCTCCTGCAAGGTCACTTATATTTGATGGTGCGATGACAAGTTATGTCCCTGAAAAGGGCCAAAAAGGGGACTGTGGGAACTATTGGAGCCTAGGGTAGACTGGGTAGAGTGACGTGTCCGTCAAAACTTTTCTCAGCCCATCTGTGTCTTGTTTGTGGGACATTTATTTCGAATGGGTGTTTTGCTAAATCCTATAGGATGTGTTTGTGGACATGATGCAATAATTGCCAAATGCCATATTTTCCAATTCAGGGCTCTGTCGGCAATATATTTAAACATTGACGACTGGTAAGACAGAAAGAAAAGATAAAACAATTTCTCGATTACACATATTACACATATTTTGGGGAAAAATGCAAATAATATATTTTTTATGGCTAAAATTCATAAATAGTTGCTCTAAAAGTGTATAACATTGTTATTTTCAAGATTTATTAGTCAGTATCACACTGGTAGGAGAGGAGTTTTACTTCTTTCATCGTAAGTGTTCCTTACCATGCATGCAGAGAGTCTCTGCTCATGGTTTCTTTAGATGTAGATCCAGTCATCTGTAACTTTTTTCCTTTCAGCCCATTCCCAAAATCAGAATACCTTCTTCTGCTTCCACCCCCTATATCTCTTCTTCCATAATCACCTCCTAAAACCAGAGTAGCCTTGTAGATATCTATAAAACATTAACTGTGATGTGTTGTGGAAATTTATGGTACACAATATCCTCATAATCAATAATCATTCTAACAAATGCTTATTTTTTTATCTATTGAACTCTCAAAAATTACAGTAAAATTCTAATCCAGTTAACCAATCAACCATTTATCTCTTCTTCCGTAATCACCTCCTAAAACCAGAGGAGTCTTGTAGATATCTACAAAACGCAAATTGTGAAGTGTTGTGGAAATTTATGGTACACAATATCCTCATAATCAATAATCATTCTTAGAAATGACTATTTTTTTAACTATTGTACTCTCAAAATGACAGTAAAATTCTAATCCAGTTAACCAATCAACCATTTCTCTCTCAGTAGACTTTCTCAAATTATCTGCTTACATCGAAAGGGCTGTTTTGGTGCAAAATTTTGATAATAAAAAATAATTGCTCTATTTCAAAGGCAAATCTTTTAGGATCCCATTTTTTAAAGATAATTTCCTATCATTTTGTATTTATAAATATATGTTTTATCAATACATATTTATTAAAGAAGCCCTATTGTTTAATTTTTATATTAAGAAAAGCATGTATAAATCATTATATGCAGTTTTAAAGTATAAAGCCTACGTTCAAATGGCTGATTTGGTGTGAAATTAAGAAATTTGTTTTATTTCTCTATTTAAAAGACCAATATTTAAGGATTGTAAAACTTCTTTTCTTTTATTCATACTATCATTGGATGAGAATTTATGGTCAATTTAATAAACCAAAAAGGATATTAAAAGGCCGGAAGTAGGATCTTTAAATGCATTTTCTAGAAAACTTCTTTTTCAGTTAGATTTGTAAACGAGAAAGCTCTTAATTAAAAGAGTTTTAAATATATTTCAATGAATTTTTTCAATAGTATTTTGCATATTACTAACTATGTTTTGACCTAAAAGCTAAGCAATTTGTGTGCTAAAAGCTAAGTAATATTAATGTACTTAGAAAATGATAATTTTAAAAATTCAGTGTTTTTTCCCTATTTTGGTATATTTCAGTGATTTTTGGGAACATTGTAAAACCTTTACTTCAAAACACAGGTAAGTGTCACAGTAGTCTATATGTATAAAACAGTTCTGTAACTGACTGACTGACTGACTGACTAACTAACTGACTGATTGACACTACTGACAGACAACGCACAGACCAAACCGCTGGACCTAAAGAGCTGAAATTTTGCATGGCGATTCTTCTTATAGTGTAGGGGTGCACCAAGAGAGATTTTTAAAAAATTCTTCTTAAATTTTTTAAAATTAAATTTTTAAGCTGTTTTTGAAGCATTCTTTAAAGTTTGCATTTAAAATAGTAATCGGAGGGTTATAAAATTTGTATCACGAGAAAGATCCTAAAATTTCCTTTAAAATGAAATTTTTTTCGAATCTTTACATCCATTTTCTGATTTTGGGTGAATTTTTGAAGATCAATGTTTAGAATTTTATTTATTAAATGCTGATTACGTGGTTTATTTTCTTTTTCTGATGCTTTAAATTAATTTATCGTCACGTGCATAACAACGAAATAAATTGACAAAAAATATTTTTTTTTTCTTTCTAATGCGGCAGAAGATTGGACATTGTCGAAAAAAATATTCAAATACAGTAAAAGAAATGTTCCTCAAACTGTACTATATTAACTGTATGATATTCTTTAGTTTGTTCTATTTCATTTAATTTCAGTATTTTCTTCTACATTATTTTGTCTATAAAAATATTAGTTACGATTTTTTTATAAATATATTTTTTTTGTTTTCTTTTGGCATTAATTGCAATACATTGACCGTTGTATTTATTATGAATAAAATTTTTTGTTTTTCTTTTGGCATTAACTGCATACATTGACCGTTGTATTTAATTTGAATGTAATCCGTAACGAAGTACCGACTTTTCAGCTAATGTACTTATAAAAAGATAATTAAAAAATGTCAGTGCTTTTTTCCCTATTTAATTCAGTGAATATTTCAGTGGTATAATATTCAGTGGTATAATTCAGTGATTTTTGGAAACATTGTAAAACTTTTACTTCAAAACACAGGTAAGTGTCACTGTAGTATATAGTATAAAGGAGATTAAAATATATTGAGCTGAATTGAGTGTAGGGTCTCTGCCGTAAGCACTAAATTGAACTAAAAATTTAATAAAAAATTCCCTAAATTTTAAAATGTTATGAAATTTTTACCGAAATTATATTTGTTTTCATGATTCTATATCTCATATATATAACTAAAAATATATATAACTAAAAATATATGTACTTAATCAGTACTGTATAGAGATATCTGACTTCTACCTTTTCTAGGATATATGTATATCGAAGTCACCCTCTATTAAAGTTGAAATGACACTTTTTGCACTACATAAATAACAAAGTTTATTATCCCTTTGACACATATAACGTGCAGTGTAAAAACAATACTGAGTAAAGACTGGTACCAAATGTTATAAACACTATAGAAAGAAATGAAGTTCAAGTACTCAAAATATATATAAAGTCAGACCAATGATGTTGCACGGTAATTCACTATTACTAACACAACAAACTCTTTATGGGAGAGTGGCAAAAACTCGCTTAGGCTTAGAAGCGATCTAGCTATGAGCCACTGAAGGCAACTCGTATAAACAGCTCCAAACAAACTAGTCTCTGCCGCAGTCTGGCTACGCGGTATTTATAGTAATGGTTTATGCTGAATTTAGCATTTTTTTTGTAGCTTCTTCGGATTTATGGAAATACAATGATCCATTATTGTTAATCGATCATTAGGTAGACCTTACAACTGTACATTTTAGAAAAAAAAGTGCTCCGAACGTATTCAGATACCTCAAAACTAATATCTATTCATTAATTGTTACGAGTCTAACACATTCTCGTGTATTGTTTACTCCCTAAAAACTTATCATGTAATCTTTGGTTAGGGTTAGGGTATCCACCGATGAGAATTTTTTATTCTCTGGAGCTCTCCTTGCCATAAAAGGGTTGAAACATCCTCTTTGCAAGACTTTTGTGCTGTATAAAGTACCATTTATATTTTTTCAATCCTGTTCACTCCATATATACGAGGAATAGGACTTTAACCCATATTGGACCGCACCTAATAAATATTTCTGAAATTTTTTAAAACTTTGTCTATATCTTTTATATGGAGTAACTAAGCATATAAAACCAAAATTGTGAAAAAATGTTTTGGATTTTTTAAGTAATTAGCTGTCCTATAAATAGGACAACGGTCCAAAGCACTACTAATATTACAAAAATATCACTTACATTTTCGGGAGGATGTATTATGAGTGAAATTTGGGAAAACAGTTGATGCAAAGTCCAACATTGCATTTTAAGCAAACTGTTGTTGGCTTTCTCCTGCAGTTTTTTAATTGGCATCTTCTCTGTTGTCCTTTAGGGTTTTTCATCAATATGTGGTCAATGTTGAGATTGAGGAGCTCTTTGTTATTTTGAATCAGACCGCATTATCTGGTGTTATTCTTCGGGATTGTTTCCCCCAAATAATGGTAATTGATCTTCGGAACTCTAAGAGACCAAGTGCTTTTTCAGGGCAAAACAGTTTTGAAATTTTCCATGCTGCGGAAAGTTCCGTTTCTAAACATTTCATGAAAAGTTTCCAGTACCACTTTTTCCCCCTGGATGGAAGCAAAATATGTTTCAATATGGCCGTCAAATAAGTCCACTCCATTTTTAGATTTATTGTAGGATGTGACACAAAATGGAATATCAATTTCCTTTCTACCCCCTGCCTCTCTTTGCTGAACTTTGCTTTTCACTTGCGTTTCCTCGAAATTTGTGAGCAAAGATACCACACGATTATCATTCCAACGAACTACAGCTATTTTGTTTACTGTGTCAAAACGTGCATCTGAAGAACCTCTTTCCATTTTTGCCCACTCTTTCAAAGATGCTAATGGGCATTTTGCCATTCGATTATCTTGCACAGTTCTGGTAGCACAGAAACTTTTTTCCTTGAAGCGAACAAATAGCTCATATGAGGTGAAATAGTTATCCATATAAACTCAATGAAGTTTTGGAATTTTCACTACTGAAAGTAGACTCCACAACACGTTGGGAAAGCGGCTCCGTACTCTTTTCTGTAGCTCCTTGGTAAGGAATAATATGAAAAGGGTACCCGATGTAAGATGCCAACATCCATAGTTTGTAACCGAATTTTACTGAATTATTTTTATGTACATCTTGCATCCGTGCCTTCCAAAATATCTCACCATTCTCTCTTCGATTGTTAAATTTTCTAAAAATATACCAAACTGTTTCAAGGCAATGTTGACTTTGTCAAGAAGAGGTCGAATTTTATAGTAACGATCTTGTAGGTTGATTGCAGAATTATCATTGAAAGGAATATAACCCTTGATGTCATTGTACTGTTTTCTGGACATAGCGTTACTCACTAGAGTGGTGCCAGTGTCTGGAACATGTTCCCAATACATTTTTTCCGTGGTAAAATATGATACCCACTAAACAAGATGACACCTAGAAATTGTTTGAGTTATCTTTCAGTGATGTTAAAAGAATGACAGTTTTTTTGCATTGCATACCAAATCGTATCTATAACAGTATGAGATATCATACCATCAGCGATCATGTGGAAGAGTTCAACGGGAGCTTTTCCTTAAAACCATGCTTACTATGTTTTCGTGTTCTCGAAGAGGAATTGACTCTCTTGAAAGTTAAAATTTTGGTTCACGTTTTACCCATTGTGGTTTGTTTTTTTTTGCTGGAAGAGCACATTCCTCACTGTCATTTGCTAAAATTTCAATTGCTCCAACGGTATCTTGAATTTCAAGTCCGTGACACAATACTGGCATTTCACATTTTGTAGCAGAGTCGTCTATCTCTTCCTCATCACTAACGGAATCTGGATTAGAAGGCACAATAACCATTTCATGTTCATCAATTTCTTCATCACTTAAAGATTTCATATATTCCAGAACCTTTTGGGCTGTTAAAAATTTACGCGCCATTTTACAAATATATAATGTGAACCAAAAGTCTTGCCCTGATTATAAATATTTATCGTGCTCAAACTATTATAATTAGACCTATGTTTGTTTGGATATATTGTAAGTACTGTTATAAATTTTTTTTATAAGAACATTTACCTCAGTAAATTTTAACGTGTGCCCCCTTGGTAGATCGGAGAATGTCGAAGCGGTATTCCAGTTCCCGCCAAGTGTTATTTAACATGTCTTCTGTTATAGTACGCACAGTACATGTTTCGTCTAGGAAATCACGCACTTAAGATCCCCGGTGTGGGGGTACGCCATCTTTCTGAAAAAGTTGCAATAAGTCTAAGTAAATGTTAGGGGTAACGCTTTTTGGGCTTTCTCTTGAATCGACGCCATTCCGGCCGAAAATGATGTCCTCCTGACAAACATTCCCCTGAGACCCTCTTGAAGCAGCACTCGCGTCATTTATTGCACAAAAAATACTACTAAGACTGACCTATCCAACGATACAAAAATTACATTATTATATTAAACGGTTATTTTGTAATGAATTTTTATAATCAGGACAAGACTTTTGGTTCACCCTGTACAAATTACTCAAAGTAAAGTATTCGAATTCTTAGCAAAAAAATATAGCTGCAATAAGCACTTAAAATTCCTAAGCATAAAATTCCTTCCAAGTGAGAACCAATTTATATATCAATACCCCATTTGCACATATACAATGGTACTCTAGGGTCATATGGCTATGTCCAGCTGATTGAGCAGGTGTTTTATAGAGAGATAAGAAAGGAATGTGAGCTATGAATGCATTGCGAATTCGGAGAAAAATAGGTGGGGATTGGACCGTTGCCCTCTTTTTAGGACACCTAGTAAATACACACAAAATATATGCGTAAAATATTTTTTTTGAGCAAATATTTTGAGTTACACTAATTGCCCTGTTTTTGTAGTAGAAAAAACCGCTACGATGTTTCCCATGAAATAAATTAATAATGCTCAAATTACAGATTAAAAAATTACAATTTTTAAAGTTTTTTTTAAAACTGCATGTTTTTATTTAAATTTAATTTGATTGTCTACTTTTTTTTGTATGTTACACTTCTGTCTGTTTTAAAGGTGTCATGGTAAAATTCACCCAGAAAATATTTATTATTATCTTTTAAAATGAACTTTTATTAGCTGTCCTATTTATAGGACGGTGGTACAATATGGGTTAATAGTGGCAACCCCCCACAAAGCAGAACACAGGAAAGCAGCTTACACCACACGTACGTCACGTACCTGTCTTACCTTAGAGCGAATGCTTCCTCCCCACAAACATCACACGACTGCACAGTGACAGGATGAACACAGCCATGTTTTAGTTACTGGTATATAGTACGAAATTCAGGAAATATAGTACGGTGTTCACTAATGGTTGGCCGGGGCATGTAAGATAGGTCATGGCTACAATGTCCTCCAAGTTCTTAAATTTACCTCTGGAGGTACGGGGTCAAGGGTTCCGGTGTCGTCACTTGACTCGGTTCAAAATTACGGGACCGATGTTCTTCGAGGTCAAGTCAGACTTCAGCCCTGAGTTTTTGTTATTAAAACAGGATACGTTAGAATGTGAGTACGTTAATCCTGTATCCCTATTGTCCGAGGGATATTCTCTACCCCCATACACCTCGGAATACCCCCCCCCCCACCAAGTCGGAGGGGGCTGGTGGTGGTCCGCACATGGTTCAATTTCTGGCTTAGTGGTCCGCAGACTTCTACGTGTTGGGAACCACTGTCCAAGATCTACGAATTCACGAATATAATTCCTAGTAGCATGTTAATAGACCGACACTTATTATAACAGATCACCCTTCGATTTCGAGGCCGCTGGTGTTTCGGCCAAATTAATAGCACAATTGAGTATATCCGATGCTCTCTCCGATATAAAGAAACCGAAGATTAATATTTTCGTCGAGGTTCTTCCCCAGTAAAATATCTCATCCAGTTCTCTATCTTACAGCGATTCATTTCCTATTCGAAAGTCTGCATCCAATTTTCGTCGAACTCTTTGTCCCTTATTCTTGCCTCCACAAATGACGTGATCCCCACCCCCTCTACTCTCAAGCCAGTAGCCATTTTTGCTCTTTCTTTATTTCGGGTATGCTTTCCACAAGGCCCAAGATGGTGACAGACGAGCGAAAGGAACAGCAGATAAGAGAACTAGACAGAATAAAATACACTTCGTGTTATTGTGTGATTGGATCATAAATAAAATTCTCAAAATGACGGAGATGGATACTTTACTTTCGCATTTCGTCCTTTTGTATATCTTATCGATCTCTCTGAGAGCAGATGGAAGTCGATTGCATTACTGGTTAAAAAGGATGGGGGGGGGGGGGGGAGGGCAGAATGATTGCGTGCTATGGAGCGGGAGTTAAGTCGAGAAGCTTGGTACGTATTTTGAAAAGTTTCTGCCAAGTTTTTCAGGCTGCTTTTATGTATTTATTTATTTATTTATTTATTTTTGGCCTGTGACCGGCTTTTTGGATCTTCACGCATTAAATTTATGGCATGAATTAAAATAATTGTTGGTGAATGAGTGATCCATAGCTAAAACTAACCTATTTTCTACATAGTATTCTGGTACTCTGGCTTTTTGGATCTTTACGCATTAAATTTATGGCGTGAATTAAAATAATTGTTGGTGAGTGAATGATCCATAGCTAAAACTAACCTATTTTCTACAACAATGTTGCCACAACAATGGCTCTACAACAATGTTGAAACATTATTAAAGTTCAATCCCTTGTAATAAGCTATTTTGTCAGTCTTTCGCCTGCAAAAAGGTGTACCGTCTATAGAAAAAGATTCAAGTGTCATCGTTTGTAAATAAAACATTCTTCTGAGTGCGCCTGTTTATATTTCTGTTTCTTACCTTGTCTTCATATGTACACCGGACTGGGGGTCTTGTCTTATAAAGTCGTGATCCCCAGGAACCTTAGTAACAACAACAAGAACAACATATGTTATTTTATTCTGGAATTTCAAAGGCAAATTTAAATTTACTTAGTAGTAGCACCTTTAGAAATACAACTGGAGAACACTGACACAGTATGCCAAAGCAGGTGAAAAGGGATAACCCATGGTGAAATTCCTAACTTGTTTCCCCAGTTTTGGTGCTATGTTTCATATAATAAGTTTAGATTTGCTTTAAAGCTGTATTTTTGTAGTTTTGCTGTATTTTGTCAATAGATACTTAAGTCAAGGGCAATATGTTTCCTTTAGACATCACGCAAATATGTTAACACGGATGAGGGATGAACAACATCAAAATCTTTAATGTTAGATTTAATTTAGTTGTGCAGTCTCATGTTCAAATATTTTGCCATTTAGTTTACGTTGTCAGCTCATGTTTGTATTTTGTCAAACGTCTTTTAGTTTGTGTGTTGATTGAAGGGAATGGATATCCTGTTTGTCTTTTTTCGTTTGTAGGTTTAATTTGTTACCACTCAGGAAGTTTCGCAGTTTAATGATGCCTCGAATATAAAAAAACGGATTTCCTAGTTGAAATGAAATTAAATCAAGGAAACCTGAGATCTAACCAAGCATCTAAAGCAATTTTTTTTCTATCCTTATTCGATTTTTACAGTCCTATAGTTTTTTCTGATAGCAACATAATAACAGATTAATCTCTGAAAAGGGAATTAACTAACTTTCTAAAACACTGATTCCTTGGTATTTTTCGAAATTTGTAAATAAAACTCTGGCAAAAGTGAATATAAATTAGCATTAAATTGGCATCTACAAAATATTTTTTTTTAATTTCAAAGGAATGCAGTTCAATTGCAATTTAATTATCTTTGCAATAACAAAAACATGCCAGTTTACATTAAAAGAGTCTACTTGATGACGTTAAAACCTAACATCTTTGAATAGTTCGGAATGAATTCTGGGCAAATAGCTATCAAAATTAACAAGAATTTGAAATAAGTGCACAGAAAGATCCCAAATTCAAAACTTTAGGTTAAGCGTTAAATGTTTACAGAAGTAAGTCATTTCTTTCTAAAAAACAACTTTTTTCTCAATATAAAGTTTGCTAAGTTTATTGATGATCCTAACAGGATTTGCATGACAGGATTTGATGTTGCAAAGATTATTCTATCTGTCTAGAAAGCAGAAGATCGTGGGATTCAAATCCTGAATCGCGCCAGTTGTATTTTAACTGAAGGTAAACTTGATAAATGGGACAATGGGTGTCCAGGCGGATGTTTAAAGCTCTTCAAATTTTGAAGATAAAAAACGAGGAAGAATTCTTGAAATCGTTAAAGATTCATTCACTCTAAAATATTTAAAGCGGTGTCCAAGCGGATGTTTAAGCTCTTCATATTGAAAATAAAACGAGGAAGAATTATTGAATTCGTAAAAGATTCATTGACTCCAAAATATTTATAGCGGTGCCCAAGCGGATGTTTAAGATTTTCGTATTTTGAAGATAAAAAATGAGGTAGAATTATTGAATTCGTAAAAGATTCATTCACTCTAAAATATTTATAGCGGTGCCTAAGTGGATGTTTAAGCTCCCCATATTTTAAAGATAAAAAACGAGGTAGAATTATTGAATTCGAAAAAGATTCATTCACTCTAAAATATTTATAGCGGTGCCCAAGCGGAAGTTTAGGCTATTCAGATTTTGAAGATAAAAAACAAGGAAATATTATTGAATTCGTAAAAGTGTCATCCACTCTAAAATATTAAAGAAATTTGGTAAAAATTTACAGTCACAAATGAGTAAACATAACCACACACAGAATCCAATGATAGGAATTACTAAAAATTTTTAATGTTGATAAAACCTATTTTTCAAATTTCCTGGCCCGTTTCGATAAGAACAAGGAAAATGAAATTTCAAAAATCATAATTTCGCTGTTCAATTTGTTTTTTTTAAAAAGAAATTCAGATTTTTGAATGAAAAATTGCAATTTACTTAGAATTACATCAAAACGTATAAAACCTGGTTCTCCACCGTGCTCCAGTGTGCTTATTTTTTCCAGTGTTTGTTAACTCAGCACTTTCTGAAGTAAATGTAACTATAGAAACAGGTTCCCGGCAAGCCAGAACTGTGAATTACGGTTCACAATAGATTTTATCCTTTGAAAGCTGTGTTTTTATGCTTGTTTTTAAAGTTCAGCTTTGTGAAGAAGATATTTCCCTATTCGCAGTTTAAAAAGTTGGCGTCAGCGAGTTTTAAACACACAACTCTAGTTCTAGGAAATTTTTTTTATCCTTTTCCCGACAGAGGAAAAAGTATATTCAATATACGTTATCTGGTAAGTTCAATTGATTCACATTTTGCGCTGTATGCAGAAATGTGCAATTTTGATATTAACGTCATAAATATGAAGGAATTACAGAAATTCAACGCAGTTAAAATTTCGATTTTGCTTAATGGTGTTGGGACACATTTTAATATTTTTTTTATTTATTGACTTAAAATTTTGAATTTTTTCTGATGGTTAACTATATAATTTGTAAACAAATCACATCATAAAACTTCTGACATAAAAGACTGAAGAAGGGCTACACTTGACCGAAACAAGTAGGTTGGCAAATGCTTAAAAATGAAACGACAGTTTTAAGCTACCATGTTGGATTGCTTGATTTTATTGCTTATAAAGAATGTATAACAAAAAATTATATGGGGCTTCTTTCTCCTTTAAAAATATTGAAATATCCTGTGATTAATATTGAAATATCCTGTGATTAAAGAATGCATTAAACGCTTTATTCAAGGAAATAAAAATCTTCATTTAGATGTTTCTTTTGCTATGGCGATCTTTATATATTTTTAATATTTTTTATTCACTACACATTCAAGTGATTATAAACAAGGAATATAGAAAAAAAATTGCCTTTCGCGTCTAAAACTTGGAAACATCAGTAAAAAGCAATTTCTTTAATATATTTCCAATTTTCCATCTGTATAATCTGTCCTTTTACATAAAGATGGAAATTGCTAAACCCTTCCTTTGATATCCAAATAAGAAACTGCGGGGAGAAGGAAAAAATCAGTTATAAAATATAATAAAAGATTTTTATCGCAATGTCGTTTTTGCACGAAAGGGATTACTGAATTGAATTCAAAATTTTCACATGCCATTTGCAAAATTATGAGTTCTGCATTTCCAGACCTCGGAGCGCTTAAAGGCGAGAAAAGAAATCAAAGATTCTAGTTATTATTATTATTTATTTTTTTTCGTCACACATTATCTTTCAAACGGGGATATAAAAGTGCTTCTTTTATGTAGAATTTATCATTTAATGTATGGCAGGATATCGAATTATCAGTATCGCAGATGGAAATTTGAATAAACCGAAAATCAGCGACTTTGAAGTAAAATGGTTAAATCTAAGAAAACTGTCATGTAAAATTCTTTGTAATGCCCGTCATACAATTACTTTCTCCATTCATACGTGTAAGTACAAAGAAAAATGCTAACTATTTTTATAGTTAAAAAATTTATATATATATATATATATATATATATATATATATATATATATATATATATATATATATATATATATATATATATATATATATATATATATATATATATATATATATATATATATATATATATATATATATATATATATATATATATATATATATATATATATATATATATACATATATATATATATATATAAAGAAAACAGAATTAAGATAACTGGAAGCATTATTTTATCAATGCGTACACAATTATATTACTGTTAATGATTGGAATTATTTTAATTGATTTAGTATACTCATCATGACGTTAACTCATTTTGACTTCAACTCAATAAAGTCAGCCTTTTTCAGATCAACCGTTATTTGAAATCCATAGTGGTTGAATATATTCTTTATCAATACTCATTATTGTAAAATTCTTTGTAATGCCCGTTATACAATTACTCTGTGCACTCAAAGGTGTAACTACAAAGAAAAATACTACACTGCTGGCCACTGTAAATGCAACACCCTGAAGGAAACATGCAAATAACATGAAATTTACAACATGCATTAGCGGAGGTGAGATATGCAAATGATTAGAATTTCAGCTCAAACGCACATCACGCGCGCCTGTGGGGCCACTTCAAAGCGCTATTTAAGGCTTGGAGATTTCGACGATTTCAAGTTCGGCAATTGTGTTTTTCTTGTGTTTTTTTCAAAAAAACGATCAATTATGCCTCGTCGAATACAGCGATCATCTTTTGATCAAGTATCCGAGTTCGACAGAAGAAGGATAGTGGCCTACCGATATTGTGGATAATCTTTCAGGGAAATCGGTAGTCGTGTTGGACGAAACCAAACAATTGTAATGCGGATATGTGATCGTTGGCCGCAGGAGGGTACGACGGACAGGCGTGTTCGATCGCATCTACCTCAGCGCACCACTTCACGTGATGACAGGCAAATTGTGCGCATGGCAGTGACGGATCGTTCAGTCACATCACGAACCATAGCACAGCACATGCAATCTGTAATGCATCATCCAGTGTCTGCGCGTACCATTCGACGCCGTTTACAGCAGAGTGGTCTGTCCGCAAGACGCCCATTGCTTTGTCTACCCTTGACGCGGAACCACAGACGTCTCCGCCGCCAATGGTGCGATGACAGAAGGATGTGGACGGCAGAATGGAATGAAATTGTCTTTACTGACGAGTCACGCTTCTGTCTGCAACACCACGATGGTCGCATTCGAGTCTGGAAACACCGTGAAGAGAGGATGCTGAACAGCTGCGTTATGCACCGCCCCACTGGTCCTGCACCGGGTATTATGATATGGGACGGTATTGGATATCACTCTCGCACACCTCTAGTACGCATTGCCGGTACTTTAAACAGCCAGCGCTACATCTCCGAGGTGTTGGAGCCAGTTGTCCTTCCTTACATTAAAGGCTTGCCCACAGCCATATTTCAACAGGATAATGCGCGACCACACGTGGCACGCATTGTCCACGGTTTTTCGTCAATCACCAGATTGAATTGCTTCCCTGGTCGCCTCGCTCTCCGGATCTTTCGCCGATAGAAAACATGTGGTCCATGGTTGCTCTACGATTGACCCAGATTCCATCCCCAGCTGCCACAGCAGATCAACTTTGGCAACGTGTGGAAGCTGCTTGGTCTGCTGTACCCCAAGAACTCATCCAAAGTCTCTTTGAATCAATGCCGAGGCGTGTGGCAGCGGTGATCTCCAACAATGGCGGCTACTCTGGCTACTGATTTTGGCAGGAACCACACTTCACAGAAGTCTATAAATTTAATCATTTGATACTTGGTCAATATGTTATCTACAAAATAAATTTTGTTGTGATATCTCTTGTCTTTCTTGGTGTTGCAATTTGGGTGGCCAGCAGTGTATTTTCAAAGTTAATATATATATATATATATATATATATATATATATTTGAAAGGAAAAATTTGTAACCATAATTATTTATTGTTAATTTCTGACACTACTTTAATTGATTTAATATGCTAATCATGACGTTAATTCATTACCAATAAAAATAATTACTTTCAACAGACAATATATACTTTGAAGACAACAGATACATTGAAGAAATAGTATAAATTATCAGCGAAACAAATTTTTTTTGGATTCAGCCAGTAGTATAAATGTTAAGGATAAGTTAAATGTTAATTTGCATGATAAAATGTTAAAAATATAATTTTAAAATAGCAAGTTTACAAGATGTGAGCACGTATTATCGCATAGAGTACATAAAATAATGTTCTTAATCAACTCATACGAATGAATATATATATATATATATATATATATATATATATATATATATATATATATATTCATTCTTGGGCCCGTATTCCTGGGATACATGCTATCCCACCCCGTAAGGAAAAGGTTAAGAAAATAATTCTTACTTAAGATTTATGAATTAGCGTTCCTTATATTTTTGTAAGTTTTAAAATAACATTTGAATGTCAGTAGGAATATAAATGTATTAAAATATTGTAAAATTACATTGAATTTAATAAACAATATACTTTTTACTTCTATTATTTAATAGTTTTACTTAAAGTACAAGATGCAAGCACGTTTTTCCTCACAGAATACTTAAAACAATGTTCTTAATCAACTCATACGAATAAATAGACTATGTGCTGAATGTAATAAGATTAAACACATTAAAGCCTTATAAGTAGCGCTTAGGAATGATTACTATACTGGAATTTTTATTAAAACAGTCATTGTTACTTAAGATTTATGGATTGACGTTGCCTATATACTTGTAAATTTAAAAAAAATTTAATGTCAAAGTATAAGTATTAAGGAATTAAAGTATCATAAATATACATTGAATTCAATGAACAATATAGTTTTTACTTTTATTAATTTACTTATTGATTTTTGAAAATAGTAAAAAATAATTAAAATGGTTTCAGTGAATAAAATGATAGAATGATAATTGTATATATATAGTCATTAATTTGAGGCTTGTAATATATACGATATTAATACCTATTTTTCTTTTTAAATTTCTACAAACTATTCTGGTAGTGCCAGTTCTTACTTATTTCATAGCCGACTACTTTAGAATGGGTCCAATTTTAACAAGCACACCCCAGATGTTATTGCTTTTTGAAGAGTCTATTTCACATTTCTTCGCAATTTCGGCCATGCGTTACAGCTATTCGGCAAAAAATGTCCCCTTTCTCATAAATAACAATTTTCGAAGGGGAAAAATTGGCCGTTATGCACACGTTTCGACGGCATTTTGCGACCTAATCCGGAGTTTTTGCCGTTTACGACACGAGAGAGTACTTTTAAAAATTCGGTTTTCAAACATACATTTCTTCTCTTTTTTTTATATATTTCTCCCCACTATGTATGTTACCTCTGCATCCTATATTTTTATGCATAAGCCTTCAGAAATAGCACCGCCTCGTGCAGATTAAGTCGGAAGATGATATATGTACGATGTATGCAATGTTTATTTATTTAAATTTAATCAGATTTATTATGGTTTTTTGTAGAAAACAGGACGTTTTGATGTAATAAAACTGTTAGTTTTTGTTTGGACTTAAGCATCAAGTTTTTATAACAAAGGGAAAATTATAAGACAACTTCAATTCTTTCCAGTATTCATTTTGTAAAAATATTTGATGGATATTAAAGAAAAATGCAGAATTTTTTACATAAAAGTATATAACACTATTTATACATATAACTCTTTTCCAAAATTGTAATACGTTTTCTAAACACAATTTTCTGTCCTTATGTTAAAAGTATTCATAAATAATGTCTTTTAAAGCATGTAACACGGAAACTGGTGAAATAATGCAGCAAATAGAAAAGACTAAACATAACCACCACCAGTAACTGAAAACATCATTTAATTTGTGAATTCCGTAAGCTAATTCGACTTCACTTCTCAGAGGCAGAGTAAGAGAAAACTTACCCAATAGCCAGACAAAATTGTCTAATATCTCTTCGTCACCAGATTGCAAGAACTAGGTAACTTGATTGAAGATCTGAAATGTCTACTTCGTCCAGTTGGAAAATACTCGTCGTTCTGTTTGTCTAATTATTACACTAGACAACAGATGGCATTCAATTTTTACGTAATTTAGCTATAAATAGCCAGACATCTCAAAAATAATTTTTTTGGAGTTATCTAATTCTTGTATTCAGGTGACGTCTTAATAATCTAACACTTCTGCAAAACCCTTTTCTGCAACTGTTATAGGAAAATTGTTATAATCCCTGATAGCCCCTGCATAAGAGTTTTCAACGTGTTTAGGTGTTACTTATGGTAATCACTTATTGGAGGGTGCAATTGATTATCCTTTCGAGATTAGTGTATACACACAAACGCATGTTATTCTCAATCTACTGAATGCACCTTCTTCTTCTTCAATGGCTCGCCCTGGCCTTCTGGAGAAGTCCAGACTTCTCCAGGCTTCTCCAGGCACCTCTACTTTTGGCAATCGTTTTCCAGTTCTTGACATTTAGATTGTTTAGGTCATTTTCAACACAATCAATCCATCGTAGCGGAGTTCTGTCCCGAGGTCTGTTTCCCATTGGCTTTGCTAGAAAGATTTTCTTACAGAATTCTAGCCATTTACTTCATGAATTCTAGCCAGATACAGCCCAATTAAGTCTCCGAATTATGATGAATTTTACTACATTAGATTGTTTATAAATCTCATAGAGTTCTAGGTTAGATCATCTTCTTCATGATCCATTAACTTGGACTCTACCGTGTATGAAACGCAAAAACTCTCTCTTAAAAATCCCCAAAGCTTCCCCATCACGTCAATGCTTAGGTCTCTGATGCATATACAGGAATGCATCTGTTACCCCAAATAAATTACAACGTTTAATTGATATTCACCAACAAATAAATGAAATCTTCTGCTATTACAGTACTAGGTGTCGCAGTAATAAGAAATCAATGAAATTCTGAGTTTGACTGTCATATAAACCCTTAAGCATATTATATGGTAATTTACAGAAATGTCAACCACTTTGAAACTTTCCATTGAAGTTGTTCTTAAGCATGGAGACTGTAAGATGTCATTGTTTCAGAGGATACATCGCTAATTGGGGCTGACAAGTGATTGCTGTGATTTCTATAAAGAATAAACTTCAACTTACGCTCCTTGTAAAAAACACACCTGTTACTCGGAATAAATTACAATTCTTAATTCATGCTTGTAAGCAAGGAACATACTAATCTGCGATTACAATGTGACATACTACGAATCGAAATAATGGGAAATAGACATGGTTTTCTTATGGAATAAAGAAATTGGTGCAAACATGTGAGATGCGAATTGAGAAGGGAGGTGATTTCTTAGGAAAATGTTTTATCAGATGTATCGCTAATTGAATTATATATTTAAACATATTTGATAAGCAGTTCCTTTCACAAATAACCTAGTACAAATGTGCTATAATTTGTGATCTCTTTATAAAGACAACATCATCTCATGTTCTATACAATGAATGCACTTGATATTCCAAATAAAATATAGTATTTAATTCACACTCTAAAGCATAGAAAAACATTCTTTCTCATATTATAGCACATTTTTTATCCACGCAGATTTCTTGAGTCTGCCATCAGAAATCTTTGCGGACTTAAGAAACTGTTGTGTTCAGTTAAACAGCGAAAATTTTGTAAAAAAAAATCATGTACAACAAATCTTTCTTAAACATCATTTTCTTAAAACTTATAATGGAGTTGATGCAGAAGTTATTACAAACGTGTGAAAGATAAATATTTATCGATCAGTTTTGAATATTTATATTTCAACTCGCTTCTTTCCCCCCCACTTTCTCACAATACTTCCCACCAACATCCTAAATGTTACAAAAAGAAAAATCACGCGTTCAGAGCTTTTTCTTCGTCCTTTACGGGAAAAACTTTCTTTAAAAAAAGTTGCTCCTAATTAAAGTAAATCTCCAGGTTGAAGTTCCTAACGATGCGAAGGAATAAAGCATAGAACGTTGCGCTTTGAAAATTTTTTATTTACTCCGCGGGGGGAGATTCAAAGATGGTTATTGTTTTCTATAAAATAGAAAAAAAAGATGACATTTCCAAGTATTTTGATTTCTGGAAAAGTTTTTGTTATTTTAATGCCTCTCTGATGGGTGAGGTAATATTTTGTTGGGTTAGAAGAAGACTTCGTTATTTTTCCTTGTTATTGAAATTTGAAGGATTCTGAATAACTGATATAACTGACATTACACTACCGCAAATTCCAGGAAGTTGTATTGAAGATTAAATATCTGATTTACATATAGAATGATCTTACCGCGAATTCTTGAACTTGGATTTAAAATTATTGATAACTATTGTCATAGGGACATGACGGTAGTATCACGGTCAGGGGCAGGAGAATTGAAAATTGCAGTACGAAGTAAAATAATTGCTAAATGTAAGAAAGAAACATGGTAAATGACGGGCAATAAAAAGAGAATGGGAGAAAGGTCATACTTCACTGGTAAGTTCGATGAGATGTTCTTTGATAAACCCTATTATTGCTTTACTGTTTTTTGAAATTTTTAAATTCAAAATATGAAGTTGGTTTAGATTTTGACATACTTAAAAAATAATTCAATTTGTATATTACGTCAAACTTTTGTGTGTATGAAAGGTTTGAAATTAATTTCTCTACAGGGAGAATATAGATTATTGATAACATTTCCAAGTATTTTGATTTCTGGAAAAGTTTTTGCTATTTTTTATGCCTCTCTGATGAGTGAGGTAATATTTTGTTGGGTTAGAAGAATACTTCGTTAATTTTTCGTTAATTTTTGTGGGGGATTCTGCATAACTGAAATAATTCTTCGAATTGCAAATTCCAGTTAGTTGTATGGAAGATTAAGTTGCTGATTTACACCTACGATTATTTTTCCACGAAATCCGACACTTGGGTTTGAAATTATTGATATCCTTATATAAAAACTAGCTGAAAACCCGCACTTCGCTACGGAGTACATTCAAGTTAAATACAACGGTCAATGTAATATATATAAGGGATATTTTTATAGACGTAAGGGATATTTTTATAGACAAAATAATGTAGAAGGAAATATTCAAATTAAATCTAAAAGGATATACTAAAGGATATAGTACAGTTAATATAATACCGTTTGAGGATCATGTCTTTTACTGTATTTTAATATTTTTTTGGATAATGTCCAATCGTCTGCTGCATTAGCAAGGAAAATTTTTTTTTGTCTATTTAGTTGTTATGCACGGGGCGATAAATTTATTTAAAGTAGCAGAAAAAGAAATCACGTGATAGGCATTTAATAAATTCTAAAAATTAATCTTTAAAAATTCACCAAAAATCAGAAAAGTGAGGTAAAGATTCGAAAAAGATTTCGTTTTGAAGGAATTTTTATGATCGTTCTCGTGATATAAATTTTATAACCCTCAAGTTATTATTTTAAATGCAAACTTTAAAAAGTTACTAAAACAGCTTAAAAATTTAATTTAAAATTCTAAGAAGAATTTTTCAAAAATCTTTCTTAGTGCACCTCTACACTATAAGATGAATCGCCATGCAAAATTTCTGCCCTTTAGGTCCAGCGGTTTGATCTGTGCGTTGTATGTCAATCAGTCAGTCAGTCAGTGAGTCAGTGAGTTACGGAACTGTTTTATACGCATATATAGATTATTACAGATATTTTCAGATACCCCAAAAAGTCATATTTAACGGGTGAGTTCGAGGAAATGCTCTCTGATAAACAATACAACTTGAAAATTAATTTTTTTTGGCCATTTGCTGGATTTTCTGCTCTCGCAGGATTTTGCCTTCAACAGAACTAAATATAGCACAATTCATACGTTTTGAGCTGATTTACAGGTCGCACAACTTTTCATTCAATACTTGTGAATCGCTCTTATGACTATGTTTCATTCATGTAGATACAATGATAGGGAATGGTAAACATCCCAAGATAAGTTTTTACCAATTGCTTAAAGATATATACAAGGAATGTCAATGAATAAAATATTTCTCCAGTCCTCTTATTTATTCGCATAAACTAGAAAGTAAGAAAAGGGAATACTTTAGAAATTTTAAATTGTTAACTTTAAGGAATTTAGATGTATTCTTAAATAGATGGCTTAATCATGAAAATTTTATTCCCAAAGGAGCAGTTTTAAATTTCTGCTATACAGAAAAGTATGCCTAGAGTGAACCACAATTATCATTGTTGGATTCGGAGCTGAGAGTACTCGGTTCGAGTCCCGACAAGCACCACTAAATGCTCCCGTGTCTAAGCCGAATATGGGCACGTTAAATCTGAAGACTGAAAAGTTCTTCCGTTGAGTTTTTAGCAGTGGGAGGAAGGTACAAGTCTCCTACTAAGGTGCGCCTGATGGTGATCGGTTTAAAATGTGGTGGCAACAGGTACCTATACGATGCTTCCACTACAAGCAAACAACAATATCATGTTGCAAAATAGGTGAACATCGAAAGAAAATGGGCCTGCCTAATTTGACGAAAAAATGATTGTAAAAGCTTTATGGTACGAAATAAGGGAATGAAGTTTTTAAAAAAGTTTTTAATTTTTTTAATTACGAGAATTTTGTGTCCTTGGTACCTCTTAATCCATTAGAACATAATTCTTTAAAAATATATACTCCTATATTTTTTCACCTTCGTCCGGTACGTCAAAAAAAGGCCTAAGCATGTCAATCATGTACACAAAATATATACCCCCGTTCTATTTGTTTCTCGCAAAAAAACTTTCTTTATAAGATTCGGTAATTCAGCAAAAAGTGTTTTTATTTTTAATAACGCCTAAACTTTTCAAATTCTGCAAACGCTGCCGGTGTATGCGTGTGTTTACAAAGCCCCATACCCTTTTAGTCGGCAAAACTCTATTGAGTTTGTTATTTTATAAACTTCCGCGAGAGATTTGTAAAGTCGAAAATAAAAGTATTTTTTTCACAGCGTAGTTTATTTATTTCTATTTCTTAGCGTACGTTTTGTCCGAAAAAAAATAATAACTTTTGAGGACGCTTTGTTCCGAGAATTTTGCGAGAAAACTTTGAAAGAGTCTTAGGAATAGCATTTTAGTGAAAGTTCTTACTCTAAAAAAAATTTTTTATTACTCATGTGCTACTTGTAAATTGCTTCAGAAATTATTTTGTTTGGATACAGAACATTTTTGCCCATGAATTAAACTAGGTTCACTGGATATTCATGGCTATATGAATATTTATTATGCCATGAAATTTTATTTTATCTATAATGCCATAAATTATCTCTTACGTTCAACATAAATAAACTAGTTAAACTATGTTAAAATAAATTCCTTAATTACATATAATAATACTTGGGAGTTCATTAACTTTTAGGGAATTTATTCCTTTTAATTCTCATAGTTTTTCCTAAACAGCCAATAAATATTTTGATACAGTAAACTGCAAAGAACCTCTTCATGTGTACTCTATTACCTCTAAAAGAATTCGAGATCGAAATTTCGAGTTCTTCATGGAAACATCAAAAAATCTCTTTTTTAATGTTTGCTTTTAGCTTGAAGAGTCTTTTTCCGCTTCATAAAATTGGTTATTGGTTATAATCTAACCGATATTAGTCATTCAGCTATTCTCGTCAAAATAGTAAGTCAGTTATACTAGGTTCACTGGAAATTCATGGCTAGACGAATATTTATTATATTCCATGAAATTTCCTTTTATTTTAACTGCCATAAATTATCTCTTACATACAAGATAAATAAACTATATTAAAATAAATTCCTTAAATAAAGATACTTGTAAATTCAATAACTTTTACAGAATTTGTTCCTTTTAATTTTCATAATATTTCCTAAACAACCAACGAATATTGAGGTATTGTAAACTGCAAAGGACCTCTTCTTTTGTCCTCTATTATCTCTAAAAAAATTCGAAATCGACATTTCAAATTCGTCAACATCGAAACATCAAGAAATCTCATTTTTAATGTTTGCTTTTTGTTTGAAGAGTCTTTTCCCCCCTTCATAAAATTGGTTATTGGTTGTTATCTAGCCGATATTAGTCATTCAGCTATTCTTGTCAAAATAGTAATTCAGTTATGATTTGTTCACTGGAAATTCTTGGCTATGCGAATATTTATTATAGTCTGTGAAATTTCCTTTTATTTAGACAATCATAAATTATATCTTACGTACGAGATAAATATACTATAATAAAATAAATTCTTTAAATAAAGATACATGTTAATTCAATAACTTTTACAGAATTTGTTCTTTTAATTTTCATAACTTTTCCTAAACAGCCAACGAATATTGAGGTGTTGGTAAATTGCAAAGGACCTGTTTATTTGTCCTCTATTATCTTTGAAAAAATTCGAGATTGACATTTCAAGTTCTTCAGTATCGAAACATCAAAAAATCTCTTTTTTTTAATATTTGCGTTTTCCTTGAAGAGTATTTCTCCCCTTTATAAAGTCGGTTATTCATTATTATTTTACAGATGTATATCATTCCCCTATTCGCGTCAAAATAGTAATACAGTTATACTTTTGCAACTTGTTCTTAGCAGTTTAATGCATTTTAACAATTTCTGAATTCAATATTCAGTAATTGAGTAGTTCTCACGTTCAAGTACATCTGACCTAATCCTTAGAAATCTGATGTGTAACATTGGGACATTTTAACTCCAACTGATTCAAATCAGTTGAAAAAACACGTTATGCGGAATGACTGAATTTTGCCAGTCACCAGTAAAAATTTACACAAATTTCTTATTATTCATCCCTCCAGTGTATTCATCATTTATGTCTTGTTAAGTAGCCCATAAAAAGTGCGAAACCTTTAGATCCAAGACTACCTGTGCTCTGGATATGTATATAATTTTCTTTAAGTTCCGCCTGTTTGGCCCACTCTACATTTTGCCACCACTATACCGTACATTCTACGGAACATTCTTGGATATATAAAATTTTTCTTGTCTTGAATTACACCCTTTGCCTTCCAGACAGACATGCATTCAAACATACTCATACATGTACCGCACTTTAAATAAAATTTATATTTTAGATATAACAAGTATTTTTTGATGATACACTTATGATTTTTAAGAAGGGCTAACAACCATTTCATTTTTTTCCGGATTCGGCTGTGTTTATTCGGAGTACGTATATAAAAAATTTATAAAACACTATCCCCTGTTTTTACGAAAAACCCTAAAACTGAAGTTTTTTACTACAATTCTCTAACAAAATCTTTGAGCTTTGTAAATACATGTTTTAAAACGTCTCTCGTAATTTATTTATTTTGCTCGCATCTTCACGCTTTTTTTTCCTTGCATCATAATTATTTTCGGCCCTTTTGATTATTTCAACTTCCAGCGAGGTAAGAAAAATAAATAAATAATCAAAACACATGCAGTCGCACTCTTATATTGAATAAACCATTAAATCTTATTTCTAAAAGCATTTCAGAAGCTTTCGAGAAAATTGAATGCATTTCGGTAATAACTGCTATTATTGCGTAGGCGACGTAAAAAATGCAGGACTAGAGGCCAAGTACTTGCGAGAACGTGAGTGATATGGAAATAGCATAATTTCTCTCCCCTTTCTTTGAACGCAAAGTTTTCGAAATTCCGAATAGGGGGGGATGGTTATAAATGGTTCAATTAGGGAAGCACATTTAAAAAGAATTTATATTTCTCAAATAATAATAAACGTTCATATTTATTGCTTTACAGTTAAAAAAAAATACTGTAAAGTAATAGGGTAGTTTTCCGAGACTTATAACCTTACAACAAACCAGGTTATTTTTGTTGAGAAGTTAGCGTTAGTCCCAAGCAGGAACATGGAGATTGATTAGGCAAACCCGTATACCCAAGAATGAACAGAATGCACTGTTACGACTTCATTCTTCTTTGTTTGCATTACCCTATTTAAATTCGCCAAATTCATATTCAGTTTTAGCACACCACTGATAGATAATTTAAAAATTAGAAAACTTCAACTTAGTGGTGTACAATAGATTTCGCCGCAAATTTGTCCAAATTACATCAAGTATAAGGTAAGCATATACCTTCCAAGAAGATTTTGACGCCTGTTAAAAAAAATTGTGGCATACCAGAATGGATCAGTGGTCATCATACCGTTCAGAAATCAGAAATTTACCACTGCACTTACCCTGACAAGCAATTGTATTTTAAGAAAAAGAAAATTTAATAGATAAGGAAAAATGTGTGGTGGAGTAATCATGCTCTTTCATTATACCGATAAAAAAGTGTGATTTCATCTGAGGCTGACTCGACTGCTGTGGAGAAAAACTTTAAATTCGGGGCTTGCTGAAATTGATGAGTATCTCATCAAGTCTAACAGTTAGCACATCTGTCCTGACAGCAATAGGTTCAAGTTATCCCCGCCAGACAAACCAATTGTTTATTGAACAAAGGGAAATTGATAAATGTGGAAGGAGGCGTCACATAGTGGTCATTATAGGGATGATTGAATAAATCAACAGACCTCGATGGAAGTTAAAAGTTTCTCAGTCTCACAGAAGTTTAGATTATGGGAGAAAGCGTCATATAGTAGTCATTATAGGTGTTAATAGACGACCACATTTATTTACATATATTTTCAGATTAACTCATAGTACACGTAACAAGGGCAACGAGATCTCGTAACAGAGCCCACTCTGGTGATCACAGTAAACTATCGTAACAATAGGGATGATTGAACAAATCAACAGACCTCGATGGAAGTTAAAAGTTTCTCAGTCTCACAGAAGTTTAGATTATGGGAGAAAGCGTCATATAGTAGTCATTATAGGTGTTAATAGACGACCACATTTATTTACAGATATTTTCAGATTAACTCATAGTACACGTAACAAGGGCAACGAGATCTCGTAACAGAGCCCACTCTGGTGATCACAGTAAACTATCGTAACAATAGGGATGATTGAACAAATCAAAAGACCTCGATGGGAGTTAAAAGTTTCTCAGTCTCACAGAAGTTTAGATTATGGGAGAAAGCGTCATATAGTAGTCATTATTGGTGTTAATAGACGACCACATTTATTTACAGATATTTTCAGATTAACTCATAGTACACGTAACAAGGGCAACGAGATCTCGTAACAGAGCCCACTCTGGTGATCACAGTAAACTATCGTAACAAAAGGGATGATTGAACAAATCAAAAGACCTCGATGGGAGTTAAAAGTTTCCCAGTCTGATAGAAGTGTAGAATACGGGAGAATGCGTCATACATTAGTCATTATAGGGATGATTGAACAAATCAAGAGACTTCGATGGAAATTAAGTGTTCCACAGTCTCGCAGTCTCACAGAAGTGGAGATTATAGGAGGATGCGTCATACAGTCGTCATTATAGGCGTTAATAGATGACCACATTTATTGACACATATTTTCAGATTAACTCATAATACATGTAACAAGGACAATGAGATATCGTAAAAGAGCGCCCTCTGGCGATTACAGTAAACCATCGTAACAATAGGGATAATTGAACAAATAAAGAGACCTGGATGGAAATTAAAAGTTTCACAGTCTCACGGAAATGCAGATTATGGGAGAATGCGCCATACATTAGTCATTATAGGGGGGATTGAACAAATCAAGAGACCTCGATGGAAGTTAAAAGTCCCACAGTCTCGCTCAAGAAGTGAAGATTGTGCATTTGATAACGGAGATTATATTGCAAGTTTGTAGAGCTAAGATCAGCTAGTCAGTCTGGAAGACAAAGGGTGCAATTCAAGTCAAGAAAAATTCGATATATCCAAGAATGTTCCGCAGAGTGTACAATATAGTGGTGACAAAATGTAGAGTGGGCCAAACAGGCGGAACTTAAAGAAAATTATATACATATCCAGAGCACAGGTAGCCTCGGATCTAAAGGTTTCGCACTTTTTATGGGCTACTTAGCAAGACATAAACGATGAATACACTGGAGGGGTGAGTATTATAATAAGAAATTTGCTTAAATTTCTTATTATACGCTTGGTGGTGCGTGACTCGCTTGGTGTTTGCAACGTCACAACTGGACTGTGGTCCACCAGAAAACTGTTTTATGGAGCGACGAGTCACGCTACACACTCTTGTAGTCGGATGGGCGTGCTTGAGTTTGTCGAATGCCAGGTGAACTTCTGTTACCCGAGTACACCGTTCCAACTCTCAAGTTCGGTGGTGATGGTGTACATGTTTGGGGATTGTTTTTGTCGTATAGCTTGGGACCTTTGCATGTTGTTCCTGGCAAAACTGGACGCCAACGCATATATGAATATTTTGGACAATCAGGTTCTTTCTACGCTTTGACAATTTTATGGAATGGACGAATGTTACTTACAGGACAACAACGCTCCATGTCATTTTGCAGCATTTGTCAAGCAGTGGTATCAAGATATGGATGTAAAACGTCTTCCCTGACCTGCTCAGATTCCAGATCAAAACCCCATAGAACATTTGTGGGACATTATTGTAGAGTAGTATATATATATATATATATATATATATATATATATATATATATATATATATTTAAACGAAGAGTTAAACGAAGAGCAGGAAAATTACTCTTAATGTTTAGAATTTTTTTCACTCTGAATTGTAAGTAAAGAGGCATTTTATTTTTAAATAACTCAGTTTGCGTTGTTTATACCTCCTATATATAACGTAATTGCTTTTATTGTAAATTTCAAGGAATACACAACGAAAAGAATTAAATATATTTTCTGCTTGTATTATGAACGTAAAACAGAGTAGATAAAATGTCGTATATAATCAAGCTTTGTATTTAATCTTTGAACTAAATTTTTATTTCATTTTCTTAACTATGCGAATTTCAAAGTTTAAATAAATACGCAGACTCCTGACGAATGGTATTTACTTGGATTACTGATGGCAAAGATTGAGTAAGAAAGATACATTTTCTCTTAAGAGTAGTCTATGTATTTTAAATTTTAATGTCCTCATTTTAAATTTAAGGATTCACGTATCAAAGTGGATTTTCCTAGAATTTTTAGATTATTGAAATAACGTAAACTTGAACGAAAATTTTATTTAAAAATACGTGTTCGTTTAAATGGCATCCTCAGTAAGTCATATCGATCATTTTTCCTGGCGTTATTTTTTATTTTTCAAACAGCAATACTTTAATATTGTATGAACTAGTTAAGGTTATTTAATGAGATTCTATTCTATTGTTTATTTCCGTCTGTTTAAAAAGCTTGGTATAAACGAAGAAAAGAAAACTTATTTTGAATTCATGTAATGCCGACATAATCGAGATATTTCTATTTTTAGAAATTTTATATGGAAAAATTATATGTCTTCCACTTAATTCTTCTTTGGGGTGACTTCGTAATTTCTCTTTTATGTATCGCAATTTCTCTTTTATGTTCAGGCTTTCCAGGGAGGTTCATTGCCTGTTTCATAGGACTCATTTACACAAAGTTTATATGTTTTCTAAATAATGATATGTGTTTGAGATATATTAGAGTATGCAATATACATACATACATATATATATGCATACATACATACATACCAGTATTGAAGTTCTTCAGTCAAATGAAGAACAGATTAGTTATTCTTCATTTTTAGGATATTTTTCAATCTGAATTGTAAGTAAAGAGCCATCTTTATTTTAAATAACTAATTCTATATAATCGATTAAAATCTAAATTTAATTTTGATTCTAATATACAATCTAATTTCAAATAATCAAATCGCAAGTCATAAGAAAAGAAATATTGTTCAAACATCCCCCAAGACTCTGTTTGAGTTATCAGTCGAGAAAAATATTTTATTGCGACTAAAGGTATTGCATTAAAATATTTTCATTGCAATATGTTTAAAAAAAGTATCGAATAATCCTCCCGTACAAACTGTAGAAAGTTTACCAGAAGTGAGGGTTAAACTTGTGGAATTAGCAACTGCTTCCTTGAGCATTCAATATCGATGACCACCCAGCCACTGGATTGACCTCTGAAGTGAGGAAATTAGTCTTTGTTTTGTCATAAATCATATGCATTGCAGCTAAATGTCAAATTACGCGCTATTAAAAATCTCACAAACGGAAACTTTTCCCAGAGCTCATACACATTACATTCCACTCGTGTCCAACGCGACAACGAAATACATTAAATCAAATTCTTCAACCCAGAAAGTTAAAAACAAAACCCGGGGGTATAAATTTAAACCAAAACTTCGCGGTCGAAATGTTTCATCATGCGCAATAAATGTCAGAGAAAGTCTCCGAAATAAAACCCGACATAAAGTTTCCCTTCCAGTCTTCGCTGTCCTGATAAATCAAAAGTTCTTTGTGTATGGCCCTTTTGGTGGTTTTAAAAGGCACCAGCTTCTTTTGTATTCCGGAGATGGAGTCAGCGGCCTTTTCTGTTTCACTCTTGTACGTGGGAGCGGAAAGACAGCACGGGTCAGTTTTCACTTCCCCCACCCCCTCTGAGGTCAGATCATAAATGAACGCGTTTGGGAAGTTCAAAACAATTAAATGTAAGCCTCCGAATACGTTGCCCCCAGTATGTTAATTACGCTGAGCGGCCTTGCGAAAACACCCTTGAATGCATTCACAAAGAGGGTGAGTGATTTTTGCATAAGAATTTCCATAAATCTGCGAAACGTTTACGACGAGAACTCGCGTCTAAAGTGAATACGTTGAGGTGACATTACCTTTGTAAAAATTCAGATTCGTGTGTCAGGCTTTAGTGAAAACAAGTTTTGGGGTGTCGGGTAATTGTTTATGCCGAATACGTGAGTTCGCATATTGTGCAGAGAACGTTTAAATACAATAATCAGACATATTTTAGAACATGAAGGAAACTAACGCAGAATTTCGTAAGTGATTCAAATTGTCCTATGACAGTTAAATGATTTTTTTCTTATATTTAGGGGTAACAACACGACTAGAAATTTTATGAAACTTAAAGAGAGAAAAGTTAAAATTCTTTCACAGAATTTATAGAGGTTTGACGATCGAAATAACATGACAAGCGTAGAATTAAAATGGAATTTTATGGGGGAAGCTTCGGTCAAGAATCAGGGATTTCCTGGTCGCTCTCTTTCTTTCTGTATATGTGTTGCACACGCACACACAAACGTACACCGGGAGATGACAAAAGCGGGCTCTATGCATTTTGTCAATTATGAATGGTTAAACTAGAAAGAAAGGAAAAGAAAACTAGGTGAATTTATCAAGAAACATAAATACATAAGGATTTGTTCCACGACAACACCTTTCAAACAGAGCCGGACGATGATCGAATGGCTAGGGCGCTGGAATTTGGGAACCAGAATATGTGGGTTCGAGTCTCACTCTTGGCAGGGACGTTTGTAGCCGTTCGGAATCGGCTTTAAGCAGTAGGTCCCGGTCAAATTTCTCCCGTGTAGCAAAAATTCACCGTAGTACTCCAAACAAAACTAAACTAAACCTTTCAAGCAGTCTGATGCCACTGTAAAGACAATTTTGAAAATTCGGGGATCGAACTCGAGTCTCCTATCCTCGGGGCCAACGTTCAACTGAATCAATCCTGCAATATGAGGGAACCTCTTATTTATAAAACCACTCTTCACAAAATGTATAAATCCCAAAAAATACCCGAATGCCTTCAAAATAAAAATATTTAATTAGAACCTGTCGGAAGTTACTTCTAATGAACGAATCGATAGTTGAAATGAGAAATGCTTGAGAAGTTTTTCTTTTTGAAACAATAAACCAGAGGCTGCTTATTCCATAGATCGGGGGGGAAAAAGAAATATGCCAGGCACTTTTTAAGCTTATTTCCATCAAAAGTAAAATAGTCTCTTTTAAGTCTTTATCGGGGCAACTTTAGAAACATTGGTTTTCTTTCATTCTCTTCCAGCAGCACCCCCCCCCCTCCCCTTCTTTCTGTACTGCATCAAAAACTGCCTCCCTCAGCACTTAGAATGCGCGGAGGGAATTCTGGCAGCGCCTTTGACACGCTTTGTAGTTTGCTATCAATCACGGTGAGGGGGCGTTACTGAGAAAAGAGAAGGGCAAAAAATGCAAAAACTTCGCAGAATTTGAAAGATCCATTTATTTTTTTAACTCGCGGGGAATCTGCACTGTATTTTTTGAAGTAAATTGAAACACTTACGTCTCCTTGCATTAAGTGATGTAAGTAAGCAAAAGATTATGACTTTGATTTCTTGGATGGCAAGCAAAAACAAAAAAAAAAAAAATATGGTGATAAAGAAGATTTTCTTCCGTAAAGGTTGATAATGTGAAATCAAATTTCACGGAAGAATTAATCTGAATATTTCAGTAGCTGTGCTCATTAAATCAAAAATAAAGAGTTTGACCTTATTAGTTATATTTAGGGTTGCCAGAAGTTGAAAGTACAGGTAAAGGTGTATAGTAAAGATGTGAAATTAAATTTCAAGGAAGAATGAATCTAAATTTGTCTGTAGCTATGCTCATTAAGTCAAAAATAAAGAATTTGCCTAGTAAGTTATAACGAGGGTTTACCAAATGTGAAAGTATAGGTAAACGCATATAGTCCATGTTGATAGTGTGAAATCAGATTTCAAGGAAGAATGAATCTAAATTTGTCTGTAGCTATGCTCATTAAGTCAAAAATAAAGAATTTTCCTATTTAGTTATAATTTGGGATGACAGAAGGTGAAAGTATAGGTAAACGCATATAGTCCAGGTTGATAATGTGAAATCAAATTTCAAAGAAGAATGAATCTAAATTTGTCTGTAGCTATGCTCGTTAAGTCAAAAATAAAGAATTTGCCTAGTTAGTTACAATTAAGTTTGTCAGAAGGGGAAAGTATAGGTAAATGCACATAGTCAAGGTTGATAATGTGAAATCAAATTTCGAGGAAGAATGAATCTGATTATGTCTGTGGCTGTGTTCATTATGTCAAAAATAAAGAATTTGCCTAGATAGTTATAATTAGGGTTGCCAGAGGGTGAAAGTATCTGTAAACGACTATAGTCAAGGTTGATAATAGGATATCAAATTTCAAGGAAGAATAAATTTGAATATATCTGTAGCTGTGCTCTTTAAGTCAAAAATAAAGAATTTACCTAGTTAGATATAATTAGGGTTGTCAGAAGTTGAAAGTATAAGTAAAGGTATATAGTAAAGATGTGACATTGAATTTCAAGGAAGAATGAATCTAAATTTGTCTGTAGTTATGTCATTAAGTAAAAAATAAAGAAGTTGTCTAGTTAGTTATGATATGGGTGGCCAGTTATTGAAAGTATAGGAAAATGTATACAGTAAAGGTTGATAATGGGAAAGCAGAATTCAAGGAAGAGTGATTCTGAATATGTCTGTAACTATGCTCATTAAGTTAAAAATAAATAATAAATAATTTAGTTAAAAATAAAGCCCAGAGGCGCCATCTCAAAAGCTCGCACCTCCCCCCATCTACTGACCTCGTGGAAGCACTTTCCGGTCTACGGATTTAACATGCCCATGTTCAATCTAGAAACGAAGGTGTTTCATGGCGTTCATCGGCATTCAAACTAAGTATCCCCATCCCGTAAACCAACGCGCTACCATTAGTCTGCCCCGGGCTTATAATTCAAATCTAAAAATGGGAAAATATTCCAAGACAAGATGACTACGATTGCATTAAAATATTTATACGCTGGAGAAGCTTTCAGTGGCCATATTAAATTTTTTAAAAAAGTAATAATAAAAGAACTAAAGATAATGAAGTGAGAGCGATACGGCGAGATATAAAGTTAAAATTTTTATCTATATTGAACAAAATTACCTCCGGTTGAAGATAATTACATTTTATAATTCAACAAATTTCATAAAAACTACGGCTGATCTAAAATACTTAAACTCTGATGAAGCTATAAGTACCCGTGTCAAATTCAAAAGACAACCTTAAAAAACCGAAAGCCAATCAGAATGCTGGTGAACAGAGCAAAGCAGCGAAATTTAAAATTAAATTTTAATCTGTTTTGAACAAAATTGCCTCCGTTTGAACAGAATTACCTTTTATAATTCAAAACGCACAGGCAAACATCTCTTAAATTGAAATAATATTTTGGTGTACAAGAGGGAATTCGAAGCTTTCATTTATTCAAAACGAAACATGGATTAAACAATCCCGACCACACATTAACGTAGAAATCTAAAAATATTTCGTAGAAGAATATATCTTTAATTGAAACGAGATGTTGACAAGGGAAACGATATTCGGTAAACGTTTTCTGACGCAGGCAGAATAATTATAAACGGAATACCCGGATTCAGAAATATTTTCGCCAGAGTTAAAACAGAAACGTTCAGAGCAATAATTAAACAGTTTTCTTTCATCTGGAGAAAAGTGCAAACATTATTATTTACGATTGAGAAAGAAGGGCGTGTTGAAGGCTTTTTTTCTTTTCCTTTTGCTGATTCAGGAATTCTAAAGCCCTGAAGAAGGACGGGATTTATGAAAAAAGCATTAAGTGTCTTTTTCAAAAAGTAATTACTTCACTTGTAGGGAGGAAAAAAAGGTAAACATTCAGTTAGTTAATCATGAAATAAGTGGTGAAATTTTGAGGCAGTTGATTTTTTTTTATGCGGCTAAGTAAAAATCAAAGCCTTCTGATATTTTTTTTATTTTTTTTTATTAAATTCTGTTCTAGTTTAAGTTTTGGAGATGGCAACGAGTCGAAATTTCGGGAGAAAAGTTTTTAATTGAAGTTTGGAATTAGAAAAAAAATATTGAACGCAAATCTGAATTGTATTTAATTAAAGATTCGAAATATTTTTTTTAAACTTTAATTCAAAATAAGTTATTGTTCATAAACGGCTATTCAGAGGAGCAAACTGATATTTCCCAATAGTATGCATTTATTTTAAGATTCCAGTTTTATACAATAACAATTTTTTTTGCTCTTATGGAATATGCGAATACCCCACCAAAAAATAAAAATAAATAAAAACCTCTTTCAGAATTTTTCGAATATCTAATACTTTTATAGACATTAGATGATATCTATTTTAATAGAGGATTTGGTTGCTTATTATAAATAGTAATAAATTAAATGAATGTAATTTGTATAAAAGCATGAATGTTAAATATGCAATGGTTAAGTGCTTTTGCCACCCTTCGTAACACAATATACATTAAGAAAAACGTTTAAGCCTCTGCAAAAAACAATAGCTTAAATATTACATGCAAACATGCATTTGAACAAGCTTGAGGGCCAATAATCCATGCACGTAAGACGGAATAATCTTCGCATTTAACGTAGACAACAACAACAAAAAAATAGTAGGAAACAGATTTTTTTAAAGGATATTTGTCGATTTGTGCAGGATGAAACGTTCAGTGGAAGACACAGAATTCTAACCAAAAGTACTCTCTTCAAATTCAAAGCATAAGTGGTACATTCTTTTATATTTTGAGAATCGAAGGAATATGCGCCACGTTACTACTGAACTTTCTGAACGCCTATAATTAAGAAATTATTCTTTTAACGTAGGATTATGTTCTTCCATAACGGGGTTCTACGGAAAGAAAAATTTCAGACGCAAAAAGCACCCGTCCGTACCTCGCAAGTTATAATTTTGGCAGCGCGCCAAACCCAGTTTGTATCGCTTGGACAAACAGTTAACAGTAAAACTGAAAAGTATCAAAATGCATTCAAATTCTGACATGCATACATACACACACACACACACACACACACACATATATATATATACATAATACATGCGTACAGATATACATACGAAAGAGGTAAGCAACGATAAGTAATCCTACGTTAATAACCTGCGGTAGTTTCGTTAGAAGAGTCTACCTGGAATTTTTTTAGTTTCCGTGAACTTCGAAATACTGAAGTCCTTTAGCTCAAGACGAAATCTTTTCAAACCAAATATTTAATCTTAGAATATACAGTCGAACCTCCATATATCGAACTTCCCTATATCGAAATTTTCTATATATCGAACTCTTAGCAAATCTCTATGTTCATTACATAGAAAAATTGTTTCTATATATCGAAAAAAATCTCTATATATCGAAATTTTTTTCAAGACAAATTGGGAGGTTTTATTCCACTTTAGAATAAAATCTCCCAATTTTTGGCATTTGAAACAATATGTCGTGGACTTCAATTCGCGGAAAATGTCCCTGATAAAGTTTTTAGTGGACTGAATAAATACGAACATTTCTTTGAACTTTCCGCAAAACTAACTGTTCAGCAAGATATTCGTAGTTTTTTTTTTAAAGAATGTAACTGTGATCATTGTAACCACTGTCTGCATTATTGTTTTTTTAAAGATATGTAGTAATCAATAAATCTTTTATATTAATCCATTTTTTAGTTATTAAATTTCATTTAATGGAATTCCCATATAAATTAGAAATGAAGTTTCGTATATGAAAATTAGCTTTAAATTTTTTTTTAGGAGAATTATGATAAGACTAAGCTCAATTCTATACATCGAAATTTCTATATATCGAATTTTTTTCGCGCAATTTGCTACTTCGATATATGGAGGTTCGACTGTACTTTATTTTAGATATTTAGAATTAAGGATGCTGTGTACTAATCCTACTAGATTCACTCACCTCGATGTTAACCTATGGAGAAAATGTGTCCAAGGATTGCAGACTTGGATTTAGAGATTTTTTTTAAAAATTGTACTCCGTAATAGTGAAAGGAATTTTACACCTTGGGAAATTTTTTGTTTTTAAAAATTCAAATTATATTTAAAAATTTAAATCTATAGTGTGTTTTAACGCTCATAAATTCCTTTGGTGGATGAACTTTATAAAATGAATCCTCATACGAGGTGTAGAAAAGTTCAGGCTATCTATAAATACAATTTTTATTGGATTATAAGCATTTATGTATCTTTAAATAGTAGATCCATATTCCCTACAGGTTAACATTGACCTGAGTGAATCCAGTAGAGTTAGTACAAAGCAGCCTTACAGGAACGTGAACTACACGACTTCGTAACCCTCTGAACACCCACGAAATAAGGGTTAAATCCTTTGTAGTTCCAGTGCATTTCTAAAACGCAGAAGGTCTGTAAAAATTTTCTCTTCAAAATCCTTTAAAGTAATAAAAAATAATGAAAAACAATGAAGCTTTTAAGTTAACGCTCTAAGCAAAATCATTAAGCATAAAATAAATTATGTTACCTTGTAATAGAGAAAAAGGAAACTCTAAATTGCATTTCGGTAACCACATTATTCTATCAAAAATAATCACCAACAGTAGAAGCTTGAGTTTTAATAATGGAAATAGTAACGTAAGATTAATTCTGGACATTCATTGCGTAACTTTTCAGTAACATAACAAACAGCATTGCATAATTTCTCCCTAACAAGTACAGTTGTTCGTGTATCAGATATATGAGGTTCAATAATGCGAAAACAACTTTGAAGATGAAAGTTGAGAGTTAAAAGCCTTTCATCTTTGAATTCCATGAAGGAAATTCCATTTCTACCAAAATATTGATTTTGAATATAGCAATAACGAATGAATATGATGAAAATGCTGAAGTAGATATAAGCAAACAGGATTTGCTTTTAAAAGAAGATTTACGAAAATAAAAAGAAGTCTGTTAATAATTGCATTATTTAAGCTTTGACGTTTGTAGACTTGGACCTCTAATATACATGAGAATAATGATATTAACTAGTCAAATGCGAAATTACAGTTGAAAAAGTAATACGAAGACTGTAAAAGATGTTTTTTATCAAAGTGAACATGCATTTTATATGCAGTGGATATTTCAGTTATAAATTGAATCTTGGATAAAATTCAGTTATAAATTCAATTTTGGATAAAATTCAGTTATAAATTCATGAACTTGGGTAGCTTTTACAACAACCTCATTAAGGCTTCTATGTGCTAACCCTAATGGATTCGCTCGCCTCAATGGAGAAAATGTGTCTTTTATTTACAGCTACATTAATATTGATAATCCAATAAAAATGATATTTTCAGATGGCCTGAACTTTTCTGCACCTTGCAACAGGATTCATTAAATAAATTTCGTCTACCAAAGGAATTTAGGAGCGTTTAAATCACACTATACCAGATTTTTTCCCTGTAAAATTTAAATTTAAAAATACTATTTGTATTTAAAAAATCAACGAAAAATGTTCCAAAGGGTAATTTTTTTTTTCTCTATTACAGAGTACAATTTTTAAAAAAATCTTTAAATCCAGATCGGCAATCCTCTGACACATTTTCTCCATAGATTAACATTGTGGGGAGCGAATTCAATAGGGTTAGTACACAGCAGCCATAATGTTAATAACTCATAATATAGATCGTGTTGAAAAAATATCTTAACTTTTTTAAAGTTGGACAATGAAATTTCTATCCATAACTCTGCTACTGTTATGGGCTTACATACAATTCTATATCACACGTATACACTAAGTGGCCAATTCATTATGACCACCACCTGACACATTTATGTAAGTCATCTGACTCACGTTGTTCATTCTAAAGACAGTTGGTGGTTGGTTGGTTGATTAAGAGCTCTACGGTCATTTCATTTTGCTACTCGATGGTTAATTAGACCGAGACCTACTGCTTAAAGCCGATTCCAAACGCCTACGAACAACCATGCTAGCAGTGGGACTGGAACCAATTTCCAATGATCTAGCCCTTCGGCCCTCGTCCGGAATGAAAGTACAGTTGAAGTTATAGAGAATCTATGCTCACTTCTACCCAGACTTGGGTGTATATAATTTGAAGTAGCACTCTATTTGAATTATATACAAACACAGTTTATACATGAAATAATGTTTATTGAATTCGCTGCACATATAATTGGCTTTTACAGCAATAAGCATGCGTACTACTTGTACGGAATGTAAATACAGCTTTTAAGGACAATATATTTTTATACTCACGAACAGTAAGTCAAACCAGCAGTACTGCCATGTAAACTTCTGGCCCGCTAAGCACTAGCGCAGCATAACACCTTTTCAACCTCCCCTTCTTTTCATTAATGACGCTGCGTGGTATTTATACTAAGCGCGTATGCCAAAATTAGCATATCTGAAGCAGCTTCTTTAATTCACTCAAAAGTTCGATTCTTGTGAATCGAATCTTGTGTATACCTTACAAAGTGTATTTCTTGTGTACGAAGGGGTAAAAAACGAGATTTAACGGACTTTGAACACGGAATGATTGTTGGAACTAAAAGCAGTGAAGGGAGTGTCAGCGAAACTACGTAGCTTATGAAATGTTTGAAAGCACTGTTGTTCATGTTTTACAAAGAATGAACTACCAAACAAAAAACCTTGCTCTCAAAGTCTTAGTGGTGTTAGTGATCTAGAAAGTGCAAATATTGAGGATCTAGAAAGTGCAGTTCATGGGATGTGGTTTCAAATTCTTCCAACCACCTTCCAACATCTCATAGAATCCATGTCAAAGAGAATCGCATTAATATCGAGAGGGTATAGTGGTTCTACAACGAATTGAGTAGGTTTTTGTTGTCGTTTTTCCTAATCCTCTGGTATCCAAATATAAATTCAGATGAGATCTATGAGGATGCCGAATCGGGCAAAATCAAGGCCGAGAAGAGGGTTTGTTATGAGATCTTCTCTAGTAAGGCCCAGACACTCCAAAATGTGCTCCGAGGAGGCGTGCCGGACATGACACTGAGTGCAGATGGAAAAGACCTTTCTTCCCTTGTCTCCTGAAAGGCTCCTTAAAGGCTCCTGAGGTGTCCTCTAGCAAGCCTAAAGAGTGCGGTTTGGGAGCTTCTATCTCAGTTTAGGAGAAGGCGAGTGCTAGGACGACTCCTCTTGTACCAGATTGAGTAGGTGGTCATAATAAATTGGTCACTCCGTGTATGTCTGTCGTAGGTTAACAATTTTGTCCCTCAATTTAGTGCCAAAAGCTATGCTAATTTCAACTCCACCGAAGAAAACTTGGCAGAAAAATTAAATGTAGCATATATATGCAGTCTTGAAGGATGATTCTAAATTGGCCGGAATCCTGACATTCAGTGAGAAGTATAAATAATAACTTTACCAAAAAGTGATTAACGAATACTGTTAATGAAGAAGGAATTCGTGTTTTTTTAAATCATGTAAAGTTTATATCTACCCTGACACGTGCTATATGGTTATTCTGAAAATTGAACATTGTCTGTTTACTTGGAAGATATTGTTGAATTGCTGGTTCAAACGTTTTCATCGGATTCCCTCAATAACGGATATTATTCAAAATTAATGAAGTGGCAGATTTCTGCAGGAACCTCAACTCTTGTGTAAAAGAAAGATTTGTCCTACTAAAACTGCAGGTACCTTTTTGCTTTGAACCGCAGATACTTAAGGTTGCTGTCTACAAACACTATTAGATTCGTTCACCTCAATGTCAATCGATGGAGAAAATGCGTTCAAGGATTGCCAACTTGGATTTGAAGATTTTTTTTAAAATTGTACTCCGTAATACACAAACAAATTTTCCACCTTGGGGCATTATTTATATGCAAATAATATTTTAAAATCTATATTATTCGGGAGAAAAATCTCGTATAGTGTGTTTTAAACGCTCATAATTTCCTTTGGTGGACGAAAATTATAAAATGAATCCTGTTGCAAGGCGCAGAAAAGTTCCGGCTATCTGAACATACCATTTTTATTGGATTATCAGCATTTATGAAGCTGTAAATAATAGAAAATTTTTCTCCATAGGTTGTCATTGAGGTGAGCGAATCCAATAGGGTTAGTACACAGTAGCCTTAACCCTTTAACGGGCGCCGTTTGCACAGTGCAAATGCCTAAATCTAGTCTTTTTTTCACTTGCATTCAATGTATTCCAGTTAAATGAGCAGAAAAATGGTTAGTACTGCTATCTGCTGCCAGTTGTGGAAGTAAAAACATTTTGCAACCTTCAATTGGAAAAATTTTCAAGATTCTTTAGGTTTAAATCAAATTGGGGGAAAATCTGTACCGTGCAAACAGAAGAGATTTTTTACTTGAAAGGGTTAAGTTACGATGGAGGACCATGTTTACAAATTTTTGTCAAATTAGAATTCATATAAAAAATTAGGAATTATTAGAAAACTATTTTTAAAGCTTATCTATTGGGATTTATTGTATACATAAATCTGTATCTGAACTACCATGACATTTATATAAGAGCAATTCTAAATCTGAAATTTCAAATTTTTTAAGAAATATCGAAGCAAAAATGTCTTTCTCCTCACTCCATTTTGGTGACGTGACTTTGAATTTACGAAGTTACCTCTTCGAGAAATCCTGTGTTAAAAGCTTTCAAGAAAGTAATAACTCTTTAATCCTTATTATCATATGAAAAGTGCCACTTCAGCACTCATATTTTAAAATGATTGCATGCTTTTTCGCTTGAACCTTTACCCCATCTGTTTCAGAAAAAAAATAAGAAAATTCTCAGAGTTGCAGAAGATAAGAAATAAAAATAAGATACAGGCGAAAAAAAAGGAACTAACTGTCGTTTCACGCAACTTATTTGTGACCCAATCATACAATAACATGAAGTAGATTTTATTCCATCTAGCCTTTTATCCCGTATACCGTTCGTCGGGAGACGCCATTTTCAACCACGGGGATAAAGTAATAATCATAAGCAGACAAGAGGAAAAGTGACAGCTGGATAAGTGGAAAGGGGATATTCGTCAAGAACAAATATGGTCGAAGATGGAGTTTGACAAAATGCTCTGAAGAGTCTCTCGAGATAAGAAGTAGAATGCTTCAATATGTTCCGTAAGATATTTTGAATTGTGTTTAGAGTATTAGAAAAAAAGTTTTTTTGCCGCACAAAACTGCGAAAGTGGAACAACAGCAGAAGAACTGAACTGTTGCTTAGAGCTTTATGCCAGATGAAGCTTTGAATGAAGAAAATTTTAGCTACTTTTGTTTTAATCAAAAAATGAACGCCACTTTCTGCCACAAGGCTTGTTTTTTGTTTAGTTTTGTTCCGGCCTCCACACCTAAATGCCATACCACATTAGGGCTTACACCATCGAATTAGAGCTTGCTTTTCTACTTCACTTGATATGTCGGTTATTTGACCCGTTTTGATCCTAATGTAAACCTAATATTCATCTTTATGATTAACAGTGATGCGACGTCCGAGAAAAGGATATCCAGTTCCTCTGATCACTTGTGAACTTAAATAAGTGTTTTACATTAACCCTTCAGCGGGCGCGCCAATTTTTGGAACACCAGCAGGCGCGCGTTGCACAAAGTGCAACGTCTCTTTCAACCTTGATTAATTCCTTTTAATAAACTTTTAATAATTATTAATAATTATTTAATTATTTAATAATTATTAATCTTACTAATAAACTTTTTTTTTCAGATTGAAAATAATAATGCTTCGTTTTATGTCAAGGTATAAAATGTTGATAATATTGAGATATATTTATAATTAAAGGCCAAAGAATGCAGATACAATCACCTTATTTCAAAACTATCCGGTTTATTGGATCTAACTTGCGAATTCATTCCTATTATGTTCAAAAACCTAAAAACAATGCGAGCGTCCATCTTCGTAAAATACGGGATACCGTGTAATAGCTGAACATTTGATCGAATACATGAACTCCTTCTTTTGTCGTATTGTAATACAGAATAATCGTTGGTTTACCACGGTTAAATCACGACTAACGTTGAATGGAAAGGAATAGAAGGGTCAGAAAATCATACCTATATTAGAAAGGGTGTAGCTATAAATAGAAACTGATTTGAACATTGAAACCTTACATATACAAACAAAACATTCAAAATTACGAAAATGTTGCATTTTGTACAAGGGCGCGCCCGCTGATGTGTTAAATGATCCCTCCATGAGATGTAAGAAGCTTGACTCCACTGAACACCCGACTGTTGCCATTTTGAACCGTGGAATAAAGTACTCATGAACTGACGGGAGAAAGTGACTCATGGTGTAGATGATATCCATGTCAAGAAAAGATGTGGTTGAAGACAGAGATTGACAAAATTGTCTAAAGAGCTTTCAGATATCACTAACCCATGCCTGAAAGAAAACCTGGCTAAACAGTTCTTATTATTGTTGAAACCTTTTGAAACCGCGAAAGCCCGAATATGGGCAAAGAGCAAGAACTGCTAATATGGAAGTATTCGGAAGTTTAATCCTTAGCCTTAACTCATCTAACATTTTCCAACTTAAGTTATCTGATCCATCTAAGAAACTCCCAGCCCCCTCCATCAAACGCTTAAGCTCGTCCAATCAGCTTCTTATGAGAGACAAACACATTCCATCAACAAGACTAAAACCTATATTGGTTACGTAGCGTGGAAGACACTTCATAGCCTCCACCTGGATAATTACATCTTTGATTATAAGAACAATGATTTACTTCCACTTCTATTAAAATTTCTAGTCTTCCGGGTACTAACGCAGGCTAGCCAACTTTTTAAGACGGAAAAATGTTTGAATATATAAGAGAATTTGCTATTTAATAGCGACCATAAAAACTAAACGATTTTGTCCAGTGAGTTAGGCCTATCTCAGCAACCATAGGATGCTAGATTTTTCAGAGAAAATTACAACGTGACTTAGAAGAGGAATGTTTTCAGTCGTAGAACATAATTTCGAAGAGAAGGTTTTATTAGATACTTTCAGGTAGTAACAGAGTTGCCGACCACATTCGCGTGGTTTCTCCGGAAACATAAAATGTTTGCAAACTCAGCGTAATTTTGCCTGTGTTCAGAAAAAGTGTTGTAGCAAAGATTGAATGATAAATTTTTACTGATATCCTATGTTTTTCTTAAATCTCGCTAGTGATTAGTTGAATAAAACAGAAAAAGCAACATTATCCTTCCTAAAATAACGTTCTTCAGTTTTCTTCTTAAAAAAGACGTTACGAATTTTGCTTTTGTATGCAGAAAAATTATCCCTTTAAAATCCCATTCTAATATTTAGGTGTGTATTTGCAATAGACCAGAACTTCATTCAATAAGGGATAAAGCAAAAAAAAGGACTTTTGTTAAATATCTTTTTCCCGTTTTAAATATTTTTGGCTGCAGACATCTTTCTTTACAATATATTGAAAATAGACTTCATAATTTGTCAGTTAGATTTAAACTACTTTTCAACTTGGAGAAATTTAAATTAAAGGGAATATGACACATTTTGTCATGTCCAAAGCATTCATTATAAAGAGAATTAAAAATAACTAGTATAAAAAGCAAATCTATATTTTGTACTCATGCATCAACTTAAACATGTAAACCGTTGTAACGTACTTTATGTCAGGTGTTGTTAAATGTTATAATGTGTTTAAAATGTTAATGAATAAGAAGAAAATCAACAAAAACATTCAACTCAAAATACTACTTAAAAGCTTTATTATTTATTTCGAGACATTCATTCGTATTCTAGGTCTTTTAGAAAAATCTAGCATGATACTGTTTCATAACTTTCTAAACTAGGTCTTTCCTTAACAATTACCCATTTGTTTACGAATTTCTATTTCGAAGAGAAATGTCTCTAAACGATTTAACGTACTAAAACTGAAGAGAATTAATTAATTTATAAAAATAAAAACAGGATAAAATTGTGAGGGAAGATCATTGGAAATAACAGCTCTTCATCCTCTTCAACCCACTCTCTCTTTGTCCAAGAGCACAACGTCTGTGTGAATTAACCATATTAATCATCAAACTGACACTAGATCTGCTACTATTTAACATCCAACTCTTTATGCGTCTCTATTTTATACCCAACTCTCGATGTCTCTCTTTTTCATACACATTTCTTTATAGCCTCTCTTTTTACATAAGTTCTCTATACGTTTATGCGAGTAACCAAATTAATGCTCTATCTGGTACTAGGTTTGCTAATGCTTTACATCGAACACTCTGTACATGTCTATTTTATATCCCAACTCTTTAAATGTCTCTAGTTTGTATACATACCTCTATTCGTTTATGCTAGTAACATCTAAGAAAATCAACTGTATCAATCAGTAAGATAGTACTAGATTCACTATTATTTTACATAATTTTTATATCCTTACCTTCTATTCATCTTTATGTTATATACAATTCTCTCATCTTACGTTATATCCAATATATCTCTTTTTTTATACACAACTCATAATACGTCTCCTTTTTACTTACAGTTCTCTATACGTCTATGCGAACCAACCATATTAATGTGCTAGCTGGTTCTAGGCTTGATAATATTTTACATCCAGCACTTCTCTATGTCATATCCAACTCTCTATATGCCTGTGAGAGCAACGTCTGAGTTAACCAACCATATTAATCGGTAAGCTGGTACTAGATTTTCTAATATTTTATATCCATCTTTCTATACATCTCTATTTTATATCGTACTCTTTAATCATGCCTGTTTTATATCCAAATCTCTATATGTCTATGTGAACAATGTCTAAGTAAACCAATTTTATTAATCAGTAGGCGGGTGAAAAATTTACCAATATTTTACATCCAACTCACTATACATCTCTATTTTATATATGTTTACTCTAAATGTCTCTGTTTTATATCTAGCTCTCTTTACGTGTATGCTAGCAACATGTAAGTAAACCAACCATATTAATCAAGAATTTGGTAATAGATTTACTAATATTTTACATCCAACTCTCTATATATCTCTATTTTGCATCCTTACTCTTTAAACGCGTCTATTTTGTATCCATCTCTCTATTCGTTTATGCGAGCAACTCTAATTAAACAAAATTTCTTAATCATTCAGTTGATACTAGATTTGCTAATATTTTATATCCAACTCTCTATGCATTTATTTTTTACATCCCTACTCTCTATAGTCTCTATTTCATACCTAACTCTCGATAAATTTCTGTTTTGTACTCAACTATTTACCTGTCTCAATTTTACATCATAATTTCTATACGTCTATGCGAGCAACGTCTAAGCAAATCAGTCATATGAGCCAGTAAGCTGGTACTAGATTTGCTAAAATTTTGCATCCAACTCCCTATATATCTCTATTTTACATCCCTATTCTTTATAATCTCTATTTTATACCCAACTCTCGAAAAGTCTCTGTTTTATGTTCAACTCTTTACACGTCTCTACTTTACAACCGACACTATTTGTACGTATACGTCTATGTGTACAAATATGATGTGGATCTACAATTAAGGGAGAAAGAGATAGAGAGAAAAAAAATGAATGTCATACTGAGGGAGATTTAGTATAAATTGTAAATATCGTCTAAGTAACGATAACGTCTAAGTAAACCAGTCACACGAATCAGTTAGCTGGTACTAGATTTGCTAATATTTTACATCCAACTCTCTATAATCTCTATTTTACATCCCTACTCTCAAAAGTCTCTATTTTATACCAAACTCTCGGTAAGACTCTCCTTTATGTTCAACTCTTTACACGTCTCTATTTTACATCATGTCTATGCGTACAAGTATGATGTGGCTGTAGAATTAAGTGAGAAAGAGATAGAGAGAATAAAATGAAGGAATGTAATTCGGAGAGAGATCTAGAATAAATTGTAAATATATAATAAAAAAGTTCTGCTACGGATATGTTTCCCCATTCTTGTCCCCGTAAAGGGTAAAAAGGGACTCAGTCAACTGGAATAACAAATACAGTGTTTAAAGCCAATCAGCGTGTGATGTAAATTACTCTCATAAAAAGTTAAGAATTCGGAAAAATTCATTGTTCCATCATAATGCTTTCATTATTCAACGCTGATATCTATAGTGGGTTAAAACAAGGAGAAAAAAGAAAAACAACAAACATTAACCAATAGCAGAAAGGAAGTGATTACTTTGCACGCACGCACGAAGAAAAGGAAAATCTACTCATCGACTTTTCAAATCTAGCCTTCCAAAAAGAGTAATCTCTTTTAAGTCGTTATCGGAACTGTAGACTACCCTTTTCAGCCAGCGTATAAAAAGCAGCCGATGTCAGCACTTAAGAAATGTGAACTGGAATCTGGCAACGCTTTTGACACGCTTTGTTGTTTCCGATCCATCACCATGGAAAATATGGTAAAAGAGATAGAAGACTTAAAATTTCTTCCTCTATTTTGCTACAAAAGAGAAGAATGAAGATTTTTTTAGAGGAATGTGAAAGGAAGAGAATCTTGAATCTTTTGAATTGTTGCTTTTATGTAATTTGCTAAATATCAATAGCTGAGAAGAGTGACACACATAATTCACAGTTTATATATATATATATATATATATATATATATATATATTATATATATACCATTGGATTTTGTTGGCCTGTCTTAATAATTAACGGCCAGAAAATCACATAAAAGCAACAACTCCTAAGATTCAAGACTACATATAGATGTGCTTGTATATGTCAGTTCGTTAGTTAGAAATATAGTTTTTAAAACGTAAAATGATATTTTTCTGGTATTTCTGTGAAACTCACCCTTATCTCTGCACATTTGTAACTTCACCATAGTACCTTTCTTTTCTCACTTCCAAATTTATTTCCTTTCCTATCAGCTTTGTTTTTCATGGTCTCCCTTGGCCAAATTGATTTTACAAATTTACTTTTAATTTTATGTATGAAGTAAAGTTCCGAGTTATTGTTATAGCTATATATGGAATCAGCGGGAACGCTTTTGCTTGTTGTTTTTTCGTTTCCATTTCTTAGGAATGCTGATGAGAATCAGCCATCACCTGTTAAAGTCTGACTAAGACTGGAGGTGGCAGTGACAATGATTTATAATGCAATAAATTCTTGTTTTATAGCACAAGATATGTTGATTTGCGTATAATTTCATGGCTGGGATATAAAGTCGACAGGATATGAAGGAAACAGATTTATCTTCATGGGGTCTTATATTTTATGATTTAAACCCCTGGAGATGTAAATTAAAGTCAATTAGGGAAATATATACCTTTAGGATATTTTAAAAAAAAGATAGGAACTATGGTGTTGAATTTAAAGATTTTAAATATATATATAATTCTGGGGTTCATTGAGTTTATAATTTAGAACATAACACTTTTCTATCTTATAGCAGGAAAAAATGAATTGATTTTTCTATAGTTTGATAGGCATTTAAAGTCGATGAATATGAAATTTATGAAAATTAAGACTTAGAATTAAGAATTTAAAATCAAAACTCTCCTGTCTATGCAAATCTAAGCAAAATATATATAGCATAAGATAGAGAAAAGTGAGGTGTCATGGCTAAATTAAAAGAAATAAAATATCAATGATCATTTAACAATAATATTCCATCTTTCATTTTTCCAGCTATTTTTTTCTTGCATTTTTTTTTGGTGGGGGGGGGGGGCTGGTGGGGATTTAACCAAAAATCCGCTTTTCTGCACCACAGTGTCATGGCAAGGTTTAACTGCGTAATTATCAACATATCTGTTCTGATTACACATTATCTAAGTTGGAGTATAGCAAGAAAAATTTGGAAATCTGGGCAATTTGTGACTGTGTGAACTTATAATGTCTTTTTCTTTTGAATTGTATACTATTTTCGTTGTTTTTGAGTGCAATTAACTCAAAATTTCGCATGATATTCTTACTTAGTTTTGGCTAATATTAAGTTTTTCTACAAGCCCTAAAAACTCGGATATATCGGCAGACACAAATAGAAAAGTTAAATATAGATCACTGCTGAAAATCTACAGCGAAGCCTTCCATTCGCTTCAATAGTGATTTCTGAGCTCGTTAAGTTTTGAGAAAGTCTTCGAGAGTGACAAATCATCACGCTCAAAACATGCTGACGTCATCTCAAAAGATAAGTGAACTTTTAGCGTCCCCCCTCTCAAAATAACGCCAGGAACTTGCAACAAACAGAATCAGTCTGTTTCTGTAAATCAAGAACTAAAGACTTTTTGAAGTTTAACGTTGAGTCAGTTCTCCACCCCTAAAGCTCCAGAGGGAAGAAAATCTGCTCCACGAAAACGAAGGGAAGTAAATGGGCAGGAATGATGTGTTTGTGTTAGAAAGTTTGAAATATTCTAGTAAGTTGAGAGTCGTATTTTCCTAGAATGTTCGTACATTTCAGAAACAACTGTCTTACTTGTCACTCATTGAAACCTCTTTCTCTCACTTCATTTGTATACAATTCTAAGTTACAGTGGCACGGTATCATGTAATTAAATATGCTTTAGAGTGGCATTACTGAAATATGTGCATTAGAAATTTGCATAATGGTTTTCTATTTCTGTTTTTACCACTTTTTCATCATTATACATAAATAGTCAAACCTCCATTATAAGGTCAAACGTTTATAAGGCTATACTTTTCTTATACAGTCGCTTTCTAAATGTCTAGAACTTAATTTTATGCCAACCGAGTTTAAACTGAACATGGTTATTGAGATTTTTCAAAATAGTTCAAAAGCTTCGAGGATCTGGCTAATCTTTTGAATTATAAGCTCCGGAATGTCTGAAGACAATGAAAATGTTAAGACTGGAAGTCAAATTTTTTTTTTCAAAAATGCTGTATGCGCACTAAATTTCCTTCTGATTACTTCCAAATTTCTCATAATCGTTAATTGAAGTGTTTTTCACAAAATTGTGCATAATTTTTCGAAGCCACGATTATTTTCCAAATTTTTAGACCAAATTTTAATTTTAAATAACAGGCAGATTAAAGAAAAAACTATATTTATGGCTTCTATTTCATAAAAAAATCAATGCACAATTATATTTATATTTATATGGTAAACTTATATTTAAAATATATGATTTTAAAATGATACGGAATGCGTATGGATCATTTTGATAAATGCTAGCATTTTTTAATTTTTTTGAAAAGTAGGCTTTATTCTGCTAGAAAATACTTTTTTATGAATTGTACCCTTCAACATAGTAAAAAATATTATTTTTTCCCTTTTTGTATATAAAGTGAAATTTTGAAAATTTAAAAAAACAATGATCTGGAAGTTCCCTTATCCCCTTAAATGCACAAATAAATGACAACGAATCAATAAACATAACAAAGTGGAAAGAATCGCGAATTTTAAAGTGTACTCACAGGCAAAACTTTCTTTTAAACGACATCGTTTGTTACCTATTTTTATTTTTTTTTGTTTACACACATCGCTGCTGTAGCATCTGAGATGGTGGGGATTTCGTCATTTATGTGCTCCTCTTCATCAATATCAGATGCAGAATATTTGATTTCAGAATGATTAATTTTAATTTATTCCACAATATCTTCATCAGTCGGATTTTCACATGTAATGACTTCATCATCACATGTTTTGAACAATTGCATATCACAACCTGAGAATGGTGAAATTTTGTGTTTTTCTATCCACATCGCGATAGGTAAATCTTTATCATCTTCTTCAACATTCTTCAAAAGTTCAGTAAAAAAAATTCAGTATTCGACTCAAAAAAGGTTTGTTATAACCGATTCTTAAGATTTCGTAGGTTCGCTATAAAAGGATAAATTAGCATTAAATACAATAGGAAAACGGCGGGACCAAAATTTTTGATCGTTATATCTATGAGTTTGTTATATACCGGGTTCGCTATAACGGGGTTGGACAGTATTAGATGATAAATACACAGAAAGAAACTATCTATTGCAATTAGAAATAATGCTTTCTATATAAAATTCTCTAGTTATATTTTTACACTCTTATCATAATATTCGAAATTATTTACATGTAAATGATGCTAATAGATTTTGATGACGATTAGAGGATAATAGAAGATTTTGCTTAGTAGAAATTCGTTATACGGGGATTCTCCAGTATTTCGTATACGATATATTTCCTGTTTTAAAGGAAGAATATTGTAAATAGATAAATAAATGTCTATTAGATAATAAATACACTAAACAAAACTATCTATTGCAATTAGAAATAATGCTTTCTACATACAAATTTCTAGTTATAGACATATACTTTTTCATAACATTGGAAATAATAATAAAAATAGAAATTGTAAATAGATGTAATTATAAATAGATAAATAAATGACTATTAGATAATAAGCACACAGAACGAAACTATCTATTACAATTAGAAATAATACTTTTTATATAAACATATCTAGCTATAGGCATATACTTTTTTCATAATATTGGAAATAATAATAAAAAATAGAAATTGCAAATAGATGTAATTATAAATAGATAAATAAATGACTATTAGATAATAAATATATAGAAAGGAACTATCTATTACAATTAGAAATAATTATTTCTATATAAAAATCTCTAGTTATATTTATACACTCTTATCATAATATTCAAAAGTATTTACATGTAAATGGTGCTAATAGATTTTGAAGACGATTCGGGGATAATAGAAAATTTTACTTATTAGAAATTCATTACATGGGGATTCTCCAGTATTTCGTATACGATACATTTACACTTTTAAGAAATGGACGCTGAAAATATATAAATCAATAACAATCAGTTAATAAATAAATACAGTCGAAAATACCATGAATTTTAAATCACAATCAGAAGTCGAACTTCCTTTCTATAAAGGTCAGTGTGAATGAATTATTAGAATATAATGATATATATTGATAAAATATTAATTTTTTCATTCCTGAAATTGCTTCGATCATTCAGGGGGAAAAAAAGAAGGCAAAATAAAAAATCGTCCTTCTTAGCAAAACCCCTTGGGATCTCTTGCAACCGAAGTTTATAAATAAACGAAAACCTGAAAACCACGCCACAACATGTATTTGCAATCTTCTTGGCTGGATTTTGGAGTATTACTCTTCACACTTCTTGGCGCGAGCGAAAAAAAAAAAACCCTAAAAAAAGACCTAAAGAAGCATAGGGGAAAAAAAACACCCTTAGATTATTGACTGATAGGAATGGTTGCAGGCGCGAAATGCAAGGGAAATAAATCAAAATTTTCCCTTCCAGCTTTTTAAAATCGTCAGATCTTTGGCCGAAGAAGTTCTAATAACAAGAAATACTGCAGTTGCAAGTAAATGCTAGAAAAATGTTTTTTTGTAATTTTTTTTTCAAAATAAAAAGCCGTTATTTCGTATTAAGGTGAGGAATTTTCTTTTCCATCGGTAGGGATATTCTTCCTATTTTCTCCCCCCTTTGAATAGAAAGGTTTCGGAAAATGTATTGCATGCAAGAGGGGATGAAGAAATATGGAGGATGTTCTTCAGAAAGCAATAACAGAGTCTATACGTTTAAAATATGGACAAGAATTTAGCATTCAGTCATATAAAAAGTGAGGAATATTTCCTGCACATTGCATGCATTTCCCTCTCCTATATTTCATACTGCCTGCTTGTGTCAGATTCGTTTTAAAATGTTATTTTATATGCGAACAGGTTAGTAAATTTCGACTGTAGCATTCAAACAGGCGGATGAGAAGTCAGGAGAAAGAAAAAAAAGTAAAATGGGAAAGACGAGGAGAATTTTTTTTAAAGATGTTTAAGAAATCTTAAGTATATTTTTCGAGTTGGTGTATGTATTTTCTAATCAAACAAATAATACGGAAGGCTTAATTGATTTTTATAAGTATGTAAATGAAATAGAATTTTAATAAATGAAGAGACTATATGATTAAAAAAAATCGAATGTTTTTTTTTTCTGGGAGTAATAAACTTCCAGTGTTTAGACGTTTTTGTTCATGAAAAACGTCAATTTCAATATGATTTCTTTAATTTGGATATTTATTAAACAATCACCCTTAATATTGTCCTTAAAAATATTTCTCATAATACGCATAAAATGTTATTATCGACGTTTTGATATGAATTTTTTAACTGTGTCATACTTTCTATTTATTCCAATTCTCAACTACATTTGGGAATACCAATAGAAATTTACCAATAGAAATAAATTTATAAACCAATGAACTGAATTCCCTCCCCTGGTTCATCTATATTATATTGAAATTCCGAGCCGATATGTAGATAAATACCATAAAAGGGAATATATATATATATATATATATATGTAAGAATTATGATTGACTTTCAATGGTGGGACGCAAGTATAGTGTTATCCTGCAGCCATCAAGAACCTCGGATCTTTCAACCTGCTACCCGAGAGATGTGAAAAATTCTTATTTTGCAGGTATTTCTTCACTGTTTGTTAAAAATATTTTTAAGCCAATGGCATACCAACCTAACCCGCCAAATTTGTTATTTGTATTTGTGTGTCATGCTCAAATTTTTTACGAGAATTCTTCATTTTTTTGCATTTCGATGAGTTATTATTCATCTCAAAAGTTCAACAGCTTGATTTTTTTTTCAATTCTTTGGATTCAAATCCCGAAACTTCCTTCAAGCAGTTCCAACACTAAGCTAATATGATGGACGAAAAATTTATTTGGAATGACTTCCTACAAAGTTTCCTCCCTTTATATATACAATATTAAACTAAATTGCATATCTCCGCTCTTACGTCCTTTAAGGGGGTCCAGGACAAAAAATTGTTCGAATATTTTATTGCATTAAATTTTTTTTGTTCTTTTACGCTTAAAATGACGTTTAAATCATGTTTCTATCTTAATTAGAACAGGATAAATTATTATTTTTTTTCAGCATTCTAATAGTAGCCAATCGTTGTTTAAACCTGTAAGTGCGTTTTTCTGCATGATAGGTTTTCCCCCCATTTCTCGTCTTTAACCCTTTTAAGGGAAACAACCTCCACAATTTGCAAGATGCAGATTTTTTCCCGATTTTTTTAACCTAAAGAATCTTGAATATTTTTCCAATTAAAGGTTACAAAATGTTTTTTTACTTCTTTAAACTGATAACAGATGGCAGTACTAACCATTTTCTGCTCATTTTACTGGAATACACTGAATGCAAGTGAAAAAAAGACTACATTTAGGCGTTTGTACTGTGCAAACGGCGCCCCTCAAAGGGTTAAATTGTTATAATTCAAGAACCGTTAAAGATAAATGGTTGAAACTTGGAACATGTATTTTTCAAGTATTTTACTTTAATTTTGATTCAGCAAATTTGAAAAAATACTTACTTTTGAAAATATGATTTTTTAAAAAATAAGTTACATAATTTTTTTTGTAATTTTTAATCTAAATATTTTAAATTTTTTTAAAAATTAATATTTTTAAAAATGGTGAATCAAAATTAAAACTTATATATTTCTGTTTAATTAAATGAAAAAATTTTGAAATTCGTCAAATAATATTTCGAGTTATAATGATTTTAAATTACCCCACTTTTAGTAAAAATTTTAAATTTAAAATTTTTTTAAAAACTTTTTGAGAAGTTTTATGATGTGATTCTGTTTACAAATTATATGGTTAACGATCACAAAAAAATTCAAAATTTTAACTCAATAAATAAAATTTTTTTCAAAATGTGTCCCGGAACCCCTTAAAGTCTTGTTACTTCTTAACTGCATGCGATTCGATATCGTACTGGAAGATTACAGCATTGTTACGTTTATCCTAATGCGACAGTGTTTAATATTGTATTATTTTGAGTGGGCCAAAGGCAAAGTGAAGTACGTAAAATTTTGGCAAAATCGGAGTTTTGTAATGTCTAACGTATTCTCCAGCTTATGGCAAGATAGGTAAGTCTAACTTCCCCTGTAAGGCCGATAAGATGCAGCATTTTATATAATATGTATGTTTAAAGTGTGTAAGTATTTCTAATGTGTATGTTTGAAAACTTAGGACCTAGTGAAAGGAACTTCTAAACAGGGGGCATTAGCAATAACAACAATAACAACATGTTGAAAAACTTTGTTTTTCCTAATTCGGTTTTTAGTGTTATTGCCTAAAACGTCACCAAGGAACCAAAATACGCTTTCCTTAATACAATTAAGCAGAAAAAACTGTTTCGAAAACCATATAGAGTTCAGAATTTAAGATTTCACAAAAGTCCAATATCTCAATTTTTTTCTTTTTACTCATATCCCTTTGCTTTTGACTCACCCATTTAAGGTCATGTGATTTTTAAAAAATAAAAGATTACTTTATTAAGGTTGCTGTGTACTAATTTTATTGGATTCGCTCACCTCAGTTATAACCTACGGAGAAAATATTTCTACCATTGACAGCTACATAAATGCTGATAATCCAATAAAAATGGTATTTTCAGATAGCCTGAACTTTTCTGCACCTTGCAGCAGGATTCATTAAATAAATTTTGTCCACCTAAAGAACTGATGAGTGTTTAAAACACACTATACCAGATTTTCCCCCCAAATTATTTAAATTATAAAATATTTGTATTTTTTTGGTGAAAAATGTCCCAAGGGGTAAACTTTCTTTCTCTATTACAGAGTATCATTTAAAAAAAAAAATCTTTAAATTCAAGTCGGAAATCCTTGGACAAATTTTCTCCATAGCTTACTATTAAGATGAGCGAATCCAATAGGGTTAGTACACAGCAGCCTTAAAACAGAGACTATGTTTTACGCCATTTCTTTTCCTTGGTTTTTAAAACTTGAAATTCCTTAATTATTCAAGATGTACGAAACTAGATTCTTGTTTGAGTCATAGTATAAGCATTTTTTAGTTGCTCGAAATCAGTGTGGTCCAACCCGCGGCCCGCGGGCCGCATGCGGCCTACCAATTCATTTTTGTTGGCCCTTGCCCTTCTTACTGGAAAAATAACTTAATTTAGCATTTGGAAAAAATCGTTTACCCTTCTTACTGCTTTAAGTTTTTAAGACTTAAATGTAATGCCATTACTTAAAATTTTAGTAACGGCCATATAGCGGCCATATTCTCTCTGCAAATGTTATCGCTGTTTGGCAGTACATACCTGTGCGAAAGTGCTTTTTCTGCTCTCAAACAAATTAAATCAAAAACGAGCCTGAGACTTTGTCTTACTGAACTTACGGTGGACATTGATAAACAGGAAAGCAATTTGTAACAGGAAAGCATTGCTAATCATCACATTGATTTCTC